>BPLR01019065.1:0-33144 GCA_021605095.1 Caerostris extrusa | reverse complement strand
ATGGTTTACCGCTCAGTTATTTTCTATTCGAAAACCAAACAAAGACGTAAATTCAATCACATGCTGTCGTCCAATTGCTTTAACCTCAGTGTTATGCAAAATATTGGACAGATTAATTCTTCATAAATTAATTTCTTTTTTTTCAATTACAAGCAAATTACTCCCCTATCATGTAGGGTTTAATTCTATTTAAAGAGGTTAAAAGCATACTTTATTAGGCTAAAATTACGCATATAATTATGTTTGGGTGGTCGCTCTACGGTGCACACTTTAGGCTGAATATACCGGGACCTACAGCTTAACGTGGATTCGGACCTGTTAGAAACGTCCATACCACCGTCAGGGTCTCAAACCTGGAGCCTGGAACCAAAGATCAGAGAGTTAGCTAATTGGCAATCAGGAGCATACTTATGTTTGGAGAATCGGATTCACTTTAAAATATTTCCATCTGAGGAAAGAGGAGGGGGGAGCTGTCCTCCTATTGTTCGACATTTAATTTCCTAAATCTAATAAGAAAATTCAGATACATTTTTATAGATCTTAATATCATGAGTCCAATGGTAATTTTAATCTTTTTTTCTATGACCAGCATAAAGTGTTTATAAGAAGAGAGGCTTATACTTTATCGTGCCTATATATGTGATTGTGTGACAATCATGTGTGGCAAGCGATGGCTTAAAATTTTAATTGAAATTTATTTTTTTCTTTGACACTAAAATTTCTTTCTCTTACAAAAAAAATAATAAAGAAAAAATCCATTTTTGAATTTCCTAATTATTTTTTTAATCAATCATCACATAATTCAACTGGTTTAAACTTAAATTGGAAATACATAAAGTTAAAACCAAACGTGAAATGATATAACATTCTCAGCTATACTATTTTTATACATACTACACTATTTAAGACATAACTTGAGTAAATCTGTTTACATAAAAAAATTAATTTGTTGACATGCCGAAATAAATTTCCTTATGCACAACAATCTTGTTTTACAGTAAATAAATAAAGTTTCAGTTTTTTTTGTTGGATAGTTATTTTTCTTTTTAACTTAAGGAAAATATTTCCTCAGTTATAAATAAATATGCATAGGTAATTTCCCCAAATATATATGTAATTTATGTATCATTAAATAAAAATTAAACTACCATTAATTTGATACATTTTAATACTTGTAATAGAAGCTATGGTTTGTGCATTTACCATTCAAATTCTAAAAAAAAATATTTTTTAAAAATATTTATTAATATTAAAGTTTCATCTTTATTTCCAGAAATATTTGAATGATTCTATTTTCATCTAGTGAAAAATATATCAAATAAGGATAGTAATGACGGTTTGTGTTGGTGCGAAGCAGCCGCTAGCTTCTAACTTGAGTTGAGTCTTTTAAGTTATGAGATAATACATTGAAAAGAAAGCAGGTAAAGTCTAATAGGTGACTTGCCCAGATATATATATCTTACATATGTATAAAGAATGAAAAGAAAGAATCATATAACGTTTTGAAGTAATCTAAACAATATGAGGGAAGTTTTTTTATTTATTTATTCTTTTATTTATGTTTAATTTATAAACATTTAAAAAAACAAATAAAATAATTAAGAAGCAGAGATAATGATAGTATCATATTCTCTAGTGGATAATATATAAATTACATATATATTTATAACTGAGGAAAAAAATTTTAAATTAAAAAAATAAATAAATATCCGATTTTATTAAATAGATTTCAGATTATTTGTTTATTGATAAAAATAATCAATAAAAATATAACTTCATTTTTCCAAGTTGCAATCATTTTAAATATGTGCAAAATTCCTCGATTTTTTTTTGGACACAGATGCATGGAATATCTGCTTTACTTAAAAAATACCGATGTATATTTCTTATATACGCTAGAAACATCTTGGGTGAAGAGAAGCTTCAAATATCTGATAGGTCTTTTAGGGGAAATTACGTTTAATTTGTGTCTTGTATAAAAGAAAACTCAGAAACGGACCACGCCTCATTCTCAATTCGCCATTGAATTCCTCGTTTCTCAAAAGAATGACTGCAACACGCGCCACCAAAAGATTCGTACCTGAGCTTCTTGAACGCTGCAAGTATACGTTACAATGAGCGTTGAATCAGGTAATTCTGAACTGCATATGTGCAGAATTATCTGATTCATGTTAAAAATTAACAGTAAAAAGTATAATTCAACTTATTTTTTTGATAAAATTAAATAAAACCCGATTCATTTGGGATATTTATATTTTTAGATTTAAGTTTTTTTCCCTCAATTTTGAACCATGCAAATTTAGTGCTTTGTCCTAAAAAAATAATTCATCAGAAATGGTGAACGTTACCGTGTTAATTAATGTGAATTGGGAGACCTTTCTCCCCTAATATTACGAAAATGTCCTTTGCAAAACGGTAAATTTTTTCAAAAAACAGGAGACTTATTAAAATAAAAGCTACAAATTTATCTTTTAAAAATAAAAGAAGGAAAATGTCTCAAAGAACTTCAAATGTTTTATTAGACACGAATCGTTTCAAACTAAAGTTGGTTTCTTAAGTCAGTGTAGTATCTTCATGTTTAGCATTATATCTTCTTCTCTCATGACCTCTTTATCCATCTCTCTACGCCAAAAGGCATGTTTTCAAGTAAGCTGATATATGAATCAGGCGACTCAAATGCCCCTCGATATGAATCGACATGTATATGTTTTATTTTGGACTTTGCATTGTACAATTTTCCGTTGTCTCAAATAGCAGTTTAAGATCAAAAACAAATGGTAATATATTGGTTTAAATCACATAAGTTTGTAAACAAATGTTCACTGCAATTATTAAATTCGATATGCAATTTTTCAAAAGAAGAGGAGAAGTAGTTTTTAATGCAATCATTAAAAGTAATTTTCATATAACCTTCAGGAATCAGAAAAATGTTTATGGAGCTGCAGTTTTTAAAATAATGTTTAAATCTCATGTCAGGAGCAATAGAAAGTTATTTTCGATAATTATTTACGAATCCTTTTTTTTTTTTTTGTCACAACTGCACATTCTCTTCAAAGCTGCCAGTCTTTTGAGTTTATGGTAGGGAGAAATTATTAAAAAAATATTTACGATAACAATGCTAGTTGTAACATTACGAATACACAAGCCGTAATCGTCACAAAAACTAATCGTCAATTTCTCCGAGTAGTAAAAGCTGATTAAATTGTCACTACAAAACAGTATTGAACAATTAAGGTTTATTTGCGCAAAGTGATCATTCGATAAAAAAGAAAAGATATATTTATAGTGTCACGAGCACTTGGGCTGGACCGATCAGCAGAGATTAGATGCACAGATGAAACACGTTTTTGTTTATTATGTGATGCAAGTCGCCAATGAATCTGCAATTGCTTGTTTTTCGGCCAAATATTTGAAGTAGAACCATTATAGAAAATCTTAGGGTTATAAGTTATGAGAATAGAATTTTGAAAAGACATACTGCTACTTACTGCTCGGAAATTTATTATTGCGAATACTCCAATAAATATTCATGTTAGAGTAAAATATTTTGATTAAAATTTAACTTAAAATTTTTGGAAAATATTTGTGGCAGAAAAATGTTTTATTTTTATCTACTCTATTGAACAAAATTACATTTTAAAATGATGAATTCAAAATGAGGATGGTTAGAAATTTCAATTTCTGTTACTAAAACACTCATAACTATAATGAATCTCACAGTTAGTAAATGGTTAACTTTCTTGGAAGAAAATAACATTCAGTGATGAAGATGATATTTTAAACGTTAGCCTTCACCAATACATTTAGTTAGTTTCTTTACTGTAATCTATTTTTCTACGGCGATCGCACTTGGTGATCTTGCAAATGAATTATTAGAAGATGGAAAATAAAAACAATATTTCATTCAATTATTGTTTTACGAATAAATTGAAATTAGTCAACATTAAAGATCTTAAAACGTTTACAAGATTGAATTTATATAACTCCCGTCATATTATTCATAGTAATACCTCCGAGATTTTTGTACTAAACATAAACTGAAACATGTGTGCATTTCAGTGAATTTTATAGTCTTTCATTTTAAGCACAATGCAACCCTCTCAACCCAAAGATATGTTAGTAATTCTAAGATAAAAACATTCCTTACCAGAATCAATATATTCTTCCAACTTGCTAACATTTTTAAAATAGGAAGACAAACAACTAGAGAAAGCATCCCAATAATACTATAAAAACACTTATTTTTTAAGAAAACGATAATAAGCACTTTTATATATTTTATATCGGAAAATGGAGAACTAATAACCTAATTTAATTTTCGAAATCGCTCAAAGAAATAATTTTCGATAGTACAGTTAAATAGCTTTTCAATCAATTTAATGCATAAAGATTTCAGAAACATTAATCAAAAAGTCAACAACGCAATGTTTAATACTCATTTATTAGTAAAACAAGAAAATAACAGTAAATTACATTTTCTCCAAATATAAACATATTCAGAAGTATTAATTTTTTTTTTCTATACAACATCATCTGCAATAACTTGCGAAGGTTTTCAATTGCATACATATAAAATAATTAAAAACTAAGCACAATACAAATCTAAGGATATTAACTTGGAATTAGTTTAGTAATCATTATATCTAAAGTTATCCAGTAGTAAAAGAATTAAAAGCTAATATTTAAAAAGTTTCATTCCAATCATTAATTTAAAAGTGATATGTTGTAAAATGTAAATTAGGCACATTAAAAAGCAATTTTAATTTTAAAGCAGTAAAAATTTCACAAAACGTGAAAATATTAATTAAAAATACACAACTACGTAGTAAAAAGTACTCTATTCATAAATATCAAAATGTATTAAAAATATTGAGTTTCTAAAAGTTATCTTTTAAGAAAGAACTATTATCAATGATTCTCAAAAGTGGAAAACAATTACAAAAAAACATATATTTTAAATAAAATTGAGAACAGTGCATTGAATTATAGAAATTACTTAGCACTTATATCTTATTACTTAGCACTTTCTAAAATTATTGAATTTTGAAGAAGGCTGTGTATCTAGAATTATTTATTTTTTTTCTACATTTGTGAGCTGCACGTGAATCTTTATAGGCGAATTCATTACCGCATGAATCGCACTTTGTTTTTTTCTTCACCAGCGTGTTGAATCATGTGATGTTTGAGGTAGGAATTTCTAGAATACCTTTACTGCATTTATTACAGGCATAAGGCTTTTCGCCCGTATGGGTGCGTGTTTGCCAGGTGGGAATTGAAAAGGAATGTTCTGTCACAACAATTGCAGGCATATGGTCCCGCAGCACTACGAGAACTATCATGAGGTTCAAGGTGATCTTTCAGTAGGAATTCTTTTGGATGTTTGTTGAAATGGATTGGGCCAATTGCATCAGTTGGAGGAATCGTGTCCATCGGATTATATTGGGTATTTTGAGCGGTCAAAATCGGCATTCCTGAAGATGTTTCATAAAGTTGCGATGTCCGATTCACATATGCATTGTTGTTTACATTGAAATCCGATATAAAATGAGACGACATTTCGTCGGTGCGAGATATACTAGAACAATCCATTAGAGAAGATGCATTTGGATATTGAGCTATTTGATTCCTCAGTGCATTTCTTTGACCAAATGTCTGTTGAAATCCAGGCAAAGAACATGGTTCAGCAAAAGGAATGGGTATGTTGACATGGTGTCCTGTATTCGAGTCTTCACAACACTGGGGATTTTGATTCAGTATTACACTATTCGCTATAGATGGCTTTTTGCAAATGTGTTAATTCAGATTTATTTTCTGATCATGTAACATGCCAGGAAACAGAACACCTGAAGATTCAGGATTATATGGATTATGCTTCGCAATTCCATACGGTGAAGGTATTTCAGTAGCTGTAGTCACTTCACAATAGATTGGTTGATGTATGTTGGGAAGAATTCTATGTTTCCATGAAAAATATGTTTGATTCATAGATGGCCTCCTCTCTTCATATGCATTTGCTGTTTTCTCACATCAATATCTTGATCCCTGTTACCAGAACTAGAATAAGGAAGGGTTGCGGAACTTTGACAGTGTTGGTTCCCAAAATTCCTACAATAATGAACTTCAAAATTTGTAACATAAGCATTGCAAAATATGCAATGCCACATTTCCATATTTGTTAATAAAAGTTTCTAACAATATTAACTGACTAAAATGCAAAAAAAAGTGACTTAAAAATTTCAATCAATTTATTTATAGAAGCATTTTATAATAACGTTGAGCGAAATTTTCCTGACTTTAAATGAAACTTCAAAAATTGAAGCATCGAAGAACCGGAACACAAAATTAAATTTTATTTGCTAAATAAACTGTCTTACAAGAACAAACTTGTCGCACTTGTGCTAAATGAAAGTTTACTTAATGCAAGACATCGTCTCCCTAATTAAACATGAATTTCTCTTCCAGAGCAAAATAAATGTTTGTTCACAGAAAAAATTCTCAATACTTTTATTCAATTTACAAAATCATCGTTAGTTTCAATTTTTGGAGCACTTTGACCTGATGTCTTTCACCATAATTAAGATATGCAGGAGATTCAACTTTACCCATGATGTCCTTCTAAATGGCTGAACTTTAGTGTTATCTCATTTTAGGGCAGCAATTTTTAATGCACTCTCGGAGAGATAGTTACTGGAGACTCTCATAATCGTCGTCTGCAAGCCCACCGGAAAGTCTATATTCGTTCACAGATTTATCATACCCATCTCTTCCATAGAAACTGGAGATATTTCGATGCAACTTCCTATGTTGAGGTTTGACCCCAAACCTATACATTATTTTATGTAAGATATGCTTTTGCAACCGGCAATAAAATATATTTTATGGATTCGGTTTGTCTCTCTGCTGTCATTTTTTGCTCACTTTAGGCTAATTAGACCACAATATACTGTTTAATGTGGATTCCGAAACACTAAAGTCATTTATGCCACGGCCAGGAGTCGAACCTAAAGCCTGTAGTTTACTAATGGCTTGAGTGTATAATTTGTGGATAAAATGAAAAAAATTACTAAGCTGAAACATCGATTTCGTTTATGGTTTAATTTGAGATAAATTCTTAAATTGCGGACTTTGCATTTTTTCTCGGGTAATTTCTTTTCCTTGTTATATATTTTCATTAAATTTTGCTTTGTTCGGAACTTCTCAAAACTCATGAGAAATTCCTCAAAAGTCACTGACTAGGTATGCACCAAAAAATAATCTGATTAAAATATCGACTTTTTAAAATTTAAGTCAGCCCGCATTTATAAAAGTAGACTCCTGTACCACTCACTAAATAATAATTGTTACTCTGTTCAAACCACATCTGACTGCACATCTTACTGGCAGGAAGTAGTTAAGAATTGCATGATTACAGCACTTGACAAATGCCAGCGAACACTGTGGTTCGAAATGTAGATGATATTGCACAAAATATCTTAACCCCTATTGTCTGACTAAAGTGGGCAATTAAAGCAGTTCTCTTTGGATTTTATGAGTCAACAGTTGTTTTAGATATTGTTCAGATGTTAATTTTGTTTGAATGTTAATTTTGAAGAATGAATCATGAAGTGTATGAAGTATTTTGTGACGACCATAGCATTCACTGCAAGGACAACGTAGGAAGGTAATGGAAATGCTATCAGAAAAAAATCTTCAATGGAAAAAAAATAAAGTGTTTCCCGTTGATGGCAAAAAACACGCGTGGAAAAATAAAGATGCCGTTAGTCTCGTATCAAAGGCCGTAGGAAATGAATGTGGTTCAAAACCATTAATCGTACATCGCATCATTCATCAACAGGATGTGTTTGGATAGGTCAAATGTTCCAAATCCTGTCATGCCATCACATACGGTTAATCATCGTCAATTCTGAGAATTTATTTGAAGGAAGGGATTTAGCATATTATATCACAGGATGCTGGCTTATTGGGAAAAAAACGTAACTCGAGTAGAACAATAATAGAATTTTTCCTGAATGGAAGAAATGTCCTCAGCTGAAAACGAACTTACTTACTAAACAATGAGTGGAAGAAGTTATTATTGTCATTAGTTATCATTATCCACTAAACACACGAATGACTTTCATTTAAAATAAGGAAAGCATATTCACTTTCAATAATTATAATGAGAAAATCAGATTCTGCCTGATTTGTATAGTCATATTAATTTCTTTTCAACAAAAAAAATATTGTTTATTTTTTTAAAAGCTTGCTTCAACAATATTGTTTCAATTAATGCAATTAGTCACATTATTGCAACTCATTTTCCATGACGATCGCTAGTCCAGATGACGCGAATTAATTATTAGGAGATTAAAAAATGAACTACAATATTTTCATTAAACTCTTTGATAACTTTCCCATTCAAGATAAAATGACAATTTTGTCCCATTCACATTAAAATATTTACATTTATTTTAGATTAAACTGAAAATAGCCAACATTAAAGATCGTAAACATTTAAAAGATTGAATTCATATAACTCACGTCATATTATTCATAGAGTTACATCCTCTAAAAATTTGTACTAGATACAAATTGGAAAATGTTGCATATCAGTGATTTCTGATCGTCTTTCGTTTTAAGCTCAATGCTCAATGCAAATAGATATAAATAGTTCTAAAGATAAAATATTCTTTAACAGAATCAATATATTCTTCCAACTTACTAAAAAATCTTAATATAGCAGAAAATTACTAGAGTTCATTTTTTTTAATAGTACTAAATCAATCTAATTTTAAAAGTAACGCTAATAATCACTTCTTAACTTTTTTTGTAACTGAAAATGAAATAACCAAAACCTGATTTAATTTTTGAAATTGCACAAGCAAATAAATTTTGAAACCACACTGAAACATGCAGTCAGTTGATGGAAATGCTAAGAGAGTTTCAGAAGCATTAATCACAAAGACAACAACGCAATGTTTAACACCCATTTATTAGTAAAACTAGAAAAATAGTAATAAAATTACATTTTTCCATATACAAAGATTTACAGAAGAATTAAATCCTTTTTCTACACAACATAGTGTGCAATTACATATAAAGGTTCTCAGTTGCATACATATAAAATAATTAAGAAAACTAAGGGCATTACAAAAATTAAGATCATTAAATTGGCATTAGTTTAGTGAAATTATTTCCTTTTAATACTAAAATGATCACGAGTAAAAGCTAATATTTAAAGCTTCATTCCAAGCATTTCTTAAAAGTAATACTCTGCAAAAAAGATTTAATTTAAGCACATTGAAATTGAAATAGTTTTTTAAAAGCATTACAATTGTCACACAAGGTGAAAATATTAACCAAAATACACAACTGCAAGATAAAAAATATTAACTAATCTATGCATAAACATCAAAACTTATTCAAAGATATATAGAATATCTTAAAAGTTATTTTTTCCAGGAACGGAATATTATCAGTGATTTTTTACGAGTGGAAACTATTAAAATTAATTTGTTTTAAATAGATAACAGCGCATTGAAATATAGAAAACGTACTTATTTCGTACAAAGTTGGGAAAAGAAAACAAAGCATTTATCCCGCTCCTTAAATTTATAGAGTCAACCGTCAGTGTGCATCCTGCGGACGTGATCGCGCAGTTTGTCACGCCGAGAAAAGCATTGACCACATTCAGTACATTTATATGGTTTTTCGGCAGTGTGAACGCTGCGGATGTGTCCGCCCAGTGAAGAAGGGTTAGCAAAGTATTTGCCACATTCAGTACATTTATTCGGATTTTCACCACTATGAAAAGCTCGGACGTGTCTGAGCAGTGTGGAACTCTGAGAAAGGCATTTACCACATTCCGTACATTTATTAGATGTTCTGCCAGTATGGATGTCCATGTGCCTCCTGAGGTTAGAACTAACAGCAAAGCACCGATTGCATACCGTACATTTATAAGGTTTTTCGCCTGTATGGATACGTATGTGTCTGGTCAGCTTCCAACTGGAAGGAAAAGTTTTGCCACAATAATTGCAGGCAGGGGGTCTCGCAATACTACGAGAACGATCATGAGCTTCAAGGTGATCCCTTGGTAGGAATTCTTCTGGACATTTGTCGGTATGGACTGGACCAATTGCATCAGTTGGAGGAATGGGGGTCCATCGGATTATTTGGAACGGTCAAAATCGGTATTCCTGAATATGTTTCATACTGTGGTGATATCCGATTATCCGATGCATCAAAGGTTTCACTGAAATCGAATATAAAATGTGGAGGCATTTCATCCGTGCGAGATATACCAAAACATTCCATTTGACAAGCTGCATTAGGAAGATGAGTCATTTGATGCGTCAGTGCATGTCTTTGACCAAACGTTTGTTGAAACCCAAGCAAAAAAAAAAGGTTCAGCTACTGGCATGGGAGCGTTGGCAGAGTGTTCTGTATTCAAGTCTTCACTACACTGGGGATATTGATTCGTGATTAAATAATTCGTTTCAGAGGGAGGTTGCAAGTGTGTTGATTCGGATTGTCTATCTTGACCATGCGGCCAGTCAGGAAACAGAAAATCAGAAGTTTCTGGATTGTATAGATTTCGGTTCGTGACTGCATGCTGGGAAAACGTTTCAGCAGCTGCCGTCTCCACGATCAATTGTTTGATGTACGTCGGGAAGAAAGCTTTTGCTGCGTTGAAGAATTACTTTGACTGAAAAATGGCCCGTTGTGCTTCAGAGTCATATTGCTGCGCTGATAGGGAATCAATATCGCAGGCCCTGATATCGAAATAGATCGAGGAAGGGTTGCGGAACTTTGACAGTGTTGGTTCCCAAATTTCCTGCAACTATGAACTTCAAATTGCAATATAAGCGTTGCAAAATTCTGAACATACATATTTCTTAAAATTTATAATATTTATTAATATTTCTTAAATTTAAAATTTATCTAAAAATATGAAATCACTAAATGCATTTTAAATATACATACACTATTTATTTATACATTCATTTAACAATGATGTTAAACAAAATGTTTTTTTCATATCCTTTATATACTATACATTTTTTTATCCGTGACGTCAAATGAAACTGCACAAGTTAGAGCATTGAAGAACTAAATAGAAATTAATTTGTTACTGCGAAAATAAGCTGTCTTACTAGAACTATGTTGTCACACTAGTGCTAAATTGAAAGTCGACCTAATTAAAGACATCGTCTCTAATTAAGGCATGAATTTCTCTTCCAGTTTGAAATAAATGATTGTTAATATAAAAACTTTCAATTGTATTTAGTTTTAAAAATAATAATATATAAAAATGTTTTTACTTTCAATTTTTGTGGCTTTTTTTTTTTTTTTGACCAGAAATGTCGTTTGATAGAACGGAAGATGTCTGTAGGAGATTCAGCTTTACCGGAGATGCTCTTCTAAAGGGCCAAACACAGTGCATCCCCTAATTATAGGGCAGCAATTTTCAATTTACTGCATATAATCGTTCACCTCTGAAGCCCACCGGAAGTCTACATATGTCATCCGATTCTTCGTATAACGGCATAGTTCATCGTATGTCGAGGTTGACCCGGATCTGTTAAGAAACTCAATGCGCATTAAAAGAGATAGAACTGGAAATAATGCAAGTTATATAATCCTATATATTAATTTTTCTTTAAAAGAAAAATATGTTTTTGGATAAATTGGCAATAGAATATAATTTTTCTAGAAAATGGAATAAAAATATTATGCAACATTCATTTTGGTTTGTGCTTGACTGCTGATATTTTCTTCAATTGAGGACTTTGTATTTTTACTCTGGTATTTTATTTTCCATGCTATATATTTCTAATTAAATTTTGCCTTATCTTGATCTTCTCAATAAATTATCAGAAATACTCCATAGAACTACCGACTAGGAATGCACGAAAGAAAACTGAATAAGGGAATCCAATTTTAAATTGTAAATCACCCAGCAATCTTAAAAATTTGACTTCGGTACCCACCCATTAAATATTAATTATTACTCTGCCAAAACATATCTCTGCTTATAATGATTCGGATATATGTTATAAAGGAAAAAACCCCGCTGCATTTGAAGATCACGTAGAAAACAAAATTATTGTTTTGAGTAAGTACGGTATTAGTAAGTTGCAGTAAAGTTGTTTAAGGCATGTAGTCCAAGTAAGTTGCAGAGGATGTAAGTTGCAGTAAGCTGTTTTATCATTGACGCAGCAGGTAGCATCATCTCTTACATTATCAACGCCAATAATTCAGCAATAATCTCCTAGTTCTGTTGCTACCGAAACAAAAACAGGAAAAGATAAAAGCAGATGGTGAGTTGTCACAGGATTCTGACACTTCAGTACATCTATTGAGCCAAAGTACAGCATATTGTAAATGTACACATAAAATTATCAATGTAAAAGTACATTGACAGTTCACCGTACATTTTCTTCTCTGACCCAAAATATAGTACAAATTACATAATTATTATCTCCCCTACTTTAAATTTACAACGGTGTTATAAGTGCGATTATTTCAGAGTTCGGTGAAAACCAGTTTTTACTATTTCTCACTTCCTCAAATATCTATTTTAAATGGAGTACAGTGCTAAATAGCATTCGTGAATCAGTTTATCAGCAATAAATTACTTTTTTTCTATACAAGAGCTTTTTTTCTTTACAATGGGGATCCTTCACTTCTACAGGCTAAACAATTAAATAAAGCGACGCAACTGACAATGAAAGACGGAAGGGCTGCCCATTGCATTCAAATATCTGTTTTCTTTAAGTTGTTCTTTTCATTTTACCCCCTCTATGCAATTTATAAAGAAATTGAGACAGTTCTTACAAAATTTCTTTAAGAAAGAGTTATCGTTGTCAATCAATATTTATATTGCTAAAATGTACTTCATTACTCTTAACGATTTTACATCATTTCAAATCCATGCATTATTCACAGGCGATTAATTAGGCATCAGGTATTCAGCCCTTTTACCGCATTTCCAAAACTCTCATGTATTGGATCCTTGAAAATGATTTAAATATTATCGGCGAGAATATTACCATGTAACTGTTACTTCACTCTCGCTTGTCGCTCGCCTTATCGACAACAGACATTCATCCTGATATTGCGTACGAACTTTTCAGATCATGGCCAGACGTAACTTGCCTGTTCAGAGCACATATTCGAAAAGAGTAATAATAGCAATGCTCGACATTGCCATTTGCCATTTATAACTTTGACTAAAATTTCCATGGCAGAGAGAGCAATGCTGGATTTTTGTCATGTGGAAAAATTTTTTTTTCTTTTTATTTACTAAAATAATTATTTCATGATATTTGGATTAAATAAAAGAATACCTTCTCCAGATTAAAATTCTTAATATCAAAAATTGAATATTCACGCCTTAAACACAATTTATGCAGTGTAGGATATAATGATGATCCATAAAAGCCTCAAAGTTATTCACAATAGAACATCTCTCATAGCACGCAAGACCATTTGCAAAGCTACGAGTAGTAACGGTTGCATTAGAGATACAGATGTCCAGTCTAATTTATTTGCATTTCATTAAAGCGTGACATTATTAATGAAGTTACTGATTTTGATTTCTGTCAAACAGCTACGTGTGTAACAATTGTTCTTCTGCCGCGGAGATTAAAACATTTTAGGTAGTGATAGTATTCCAGCAAAAACTCATGAGTATGTACTTTACAGTATTATGCCATTTGAAGCCAGCCATCTTTAATAACATGCAGTTGCATTTACCATGAGGCCTGAAGTGGCCAGAGTGGCTGCGCTCTCTCTTGCGCAGGTGGGTTTTGGACTCGAGATCCGGCGGTACCATGGATAGTTCGGAATCCACTTTGAACCAGGTCTCGATCTAATATCATCGGCAGAGATTTTGTAGGGAAGTGCGTCATCATTTCAGCATCTTCAAGTTGCATGTGCCACTGTGTGTGTGAAATGAGTAACAGCGGTGCAGCCCTTGTTTAGCATAAATGATAACTATCTCTGTATTGCCAGTTTTATTAGAAAAACCAGTTTTCATACAGGAGGAATTTATTTACAGCTCTCCAGATATCTTCTGTTCCAAAACCAAAAGACGCAAATTCAATCGCATGCTTTAACCTTAGTGTTTGATTAAATTATTGAAAGGTTAAATCTTCATTTCTTTTCAAATGCAGATAAATTACGAGCTTAAGATATAGGTTCAATTATATTTAAATATAATAAAAATATGCTTTATTAGGCTAAAAATACGCATAGAATTTAAGGTATTCTACATCGTGCAAGTGGAGGGTGGGGTTTACAGGTACAACAGCGGGTTGGTTATTTCATCAATAACAAAATTATTGACTCCCAATTATACTTGTTAGATTGATTCCCAGTGATTCTTATAATTCCTCAAACAAACATTCATTATTATTGATTATTCCCAATTTCATTATTAACAAGATGTATTTTTAAATGGAGAAAGTATTTCTCGATGAAAGATGTTTCCATTGACGGCTCACAGGAGATAAGACATCTTATTTATTATTTAATTGAGAAATGTTTTGAAGTTATCCAAGATCATACAAAATGTTTGTTTTTGCGTTTTGGAAATTTTTTTATTTACAAATAAGATTAGAACGAAGAAGGTTGATTAGAACACGGGAAAATAATAAAAATTTGCATTAAAAACAGTAGTAAGGTAAATTTATGTATTATAGTATGTAATTCATTTCAATTTAATTAATTAAGATTCTTTAAATAAAAAACAATAATGAAGTGAGTTGCAGGTTCCATTTTCCATTTCCGTAAACTAAATTATTTAAAAATTAATCCGTTTACGTTAATTTATAATAAAAATTATTTATAAGCGAAAAACTGATGATAGTAATTTGGAGTTTAAATGTTCTGTAAATTTGTATGATTAATTTGTTTTCGTTTTGTCCATTGAATGTCAGACAATGTCTTCGAAATTATATTATTTATTTTTAAAGTGCGACGCCCTCCAGAAATGTTTAAGTAATTTTGGAATATGCTGAATCGAAAGAAATGGAACCATTTAAAGAAAGACTTCTATTTTTATTCCCAATTGCCCTTCAGTATAAATCGCATTGTTGTAACAGGTAATTTAAAACATTCAGTAATATGTCTGTGAGCCTTATTTTTACAATTTAAAACATATACTTTTCTAGACTAGTTGATTAGCATTTATTAAGTCATATCATTACAAATCTGTAATGATATCGTTGTTGTACCTGTAACCTCCACCCCTCCAGTTGCACAATCTAGAAAATTAAACCAATCATCCCAATAGAATTATATGCGCATTTTTAGCCTAATAAAGCTGTAACAATACTAAGAATACAATGGGTTGCGCAATTATCCGAGATTAAAATTTGGTTCGTGTATGCCAATGGTATGCTCACTGTGGTAATCAATGCACGAATTCTCTAGTTTAATTTATGTAGATGGCATACGTTCTCAATATTAGCTAAATTATCTAATAACGAAATAGATTTTTAAAAGTGAGCCTTAACAGTTATTTATCCAACATATTTAATTAGCCTCATTACACTCTTTTTTCACTAAAGATTCTGCGATTGAATTATTAAAAAATAGGTATGGAAGTATTGTATTTATTTCTAATATTAATATTGTCCCATTCACGATAAAATATTTCCATTCACGTTTTATAATTAAACTGAAGTTCGCCAACATTAAAGTTTATTAAAGACTGAATGCTTCTAACTTTCGTTCATATCGTTCGCAGAATTTCCGTCGAGAAAATTTTATTTCGCAAATATTATTGAGAGTGTTTCATTCTATTGAATTCAATCGTCTTTCATTGTAAGCGCAATGAATACATCCATGCAAAATGGGGATTAACAGTTTAAACATAAAGTGTTTCTTCCCACTTATTAAAATACTTAATGTAGTAAGAACAAATAATTATTGTTTCAATAGCAGTAATGCTAGCCTTTCAAAAATTTTTAAAAATGGCTTATTATTCTCTTAACTATATTTTTATATCAGAATATTAAGAAATAAACTAGATTAACTTGTGCAATTTTAAAATACAAATAATTCTAAGAACCCTATTGAGATCAGAAGCCAGTTGATTGAAATTCTCAATTTTCAGAAACATTAATCAGAAGGTCAACAACTCGATTTTAAAAACACATTTATTATCAGGAAAACAAGAAAATATCAATTGCAATAAACTACATTTTTTTTTCAATTATAAATAAATTCAGAATTTTTGTATTGCATAACATCGCCTAGAATAGCTTGTACAGGTTTGGAATTGTTTACATATAACGAAGTCAAGAAACACTAAATGGGTCAAATTTAATGCATCATATGTTTAAGGATATTAAATTGGCATTAGTTTAAGACAGACATTGCCTATACTACTAAAATTATCTTAAGTAAAAGCTAGTATTTAAAATTCCATTCTAAACACATTTAATTTAAAAATGAAGGACTGTAAAAATTTAAATGACAAAATGTTTAAAAGCTATCTGGTTTTTATAAAAAAATCGGCGAAAATATTTCTTTAATTATCAACCTGCACACTGTAAAAGTATCCAAAATTAATATAGAAAAAACATTATTGAAATCGCAATTTAGGAAATTTCAAGTGAAACCGCACTGCCCGCAAATATCAGGATGTATAAAACATATTTGGTTGCTAAAAAGGTATCTTACTTAAAAGCGAAGTTTTACCAGTAATCTTATGAATGCGATAAAAATAACATTATATATACATATTAAACAGCATAAGAAGAACGAATGAGCGAAGAACAATGAATTAAAAAAAAACCTCTCATTTCACGGCAAGTTATTCAAAATTAACGACAACTTTTCCCCGGAAGGAATTCTATCGAGAACAATTCATTTATTCTTCCTGCACTCGTGAGCTTCAAGAGAGTCCTCAGAGGAGAATTCTGCTCCGCAAGAATCGCATTTCCTTTCTCTTCACCGGCGTGTTTTAGCATGTGACGTTTGAGATCACGCCTTCTAACATACCTTTTACTACATTCACTACATGCAAATGGTCTTTCGCCTGAATGGGTGGTGGTGTGATGGCGCAGAGCGGTACTGGACGCAAAGCATTTGCTGCATTCCTCACAAATGTAAGGCTTTTCGCCGGTATGGATTCGGATGTGTTTACGCAAATTGCTCCTTTCACCAAAGCATTTATCGCATTCTTCACATGAGTATAGCTTTTCGACAGTATGGATGTTGTTATGATCGCGCAATTCGTAACTGTAAGCGAAACATTTACCACATTCCGCACATTGATGCGGTTTATCGCCACTGTGGGTGCGGACGTGTTTGTTCAGGCCGGAACTAGTAGCATAAGCTTTGTCACAAAGCTTGCATTTATACGGGGCCTCGCAGCAGTACGAGGACGCTCAGGAGATTCCAGATGATCTGTCAGTTGGAGTGTTATTTGATCTTTACTGCATTTAGGTGATTGTTTTCCCGCATTTCCCGAAGGAGTATTCAATTCCTTAGAGGAAATTACATTTCTGCTGAAAGTTTTGTCTTCTGAATTGCTCTTGTCTGTCGCATTGCTCTCATTCGATGTAGCTCTCATTCGCTGCGAAGTTCCTGGTATTGAAACGGGATCAATAATATTATTGGTATTATCAGTTTCAGGAATATAGAAAATATTTTCGTCATTATTTCTTGATAAACTATTGGTGAAAAATAACAGATTTTCTAATGGATCATCCCATGCTAATGTTGCAAAAGAGAAGGTTTCCGGTTGTTCAGTGGTATTGAGGGTATGAATTGGGTTCCTGGTACTATACAACACTTCATTCGCGAGAGATATTCTGGAATTTTCTATTTGGGAAGAATCGTTATGATGTTCATCCATTCGGTTCATCAGATCATTTCTTTTGGTCGAATGTTTGCTGTAATCCAGGTAAAAGGCCCTGTTGAGCTAGTGAAGTGGGAATGTTTTCAGGGTGTCCAGGATTTGAGGCATCAGAAAGCTGTGAATTTTGACTCGGTTCAGATGAGTGTTGCAAATTCACTGATTTGTATTCATTTTCTTCTACATATGGTTTGCTTGGGAAATGAAAATCTGAATTTGCAGGATTATATTGATCTTGGTTAGATACATCATACCAGGAATACATTTCAGCAGCTGAAGTTTCTTCACAGTCTGTTTGTTGATGCACGTCAAAAGAAAACTTTGTTGTATTGAAGAATTACTTTGACGTATATTGGAAAGAATGTTTTGCTGCCTTGAATTATTTATTTGATTCAGAGGTTGATTTATTTGATTTAGGGTTAAAGAATTACTTTGTCTCACAAACGGCCACAATGCGTCATCTTCCATTTCCTGTGCTGTTATTAATCCAATATCTTCCGATACGTTACCAGAACTGCATTGAGGAAGGGTTGCTGAAGTTCGACGATGTTGGTTTCCAAACTTCACACAATTATGAACTTCAGAATTTGTTACATTAGCGTTGCAATATTTGCATTTCGTGATTTCCATAGCTGCTTACAAAATTTAAAAATATTAAAACCCTAAAATCCAGTTAAGAATGTAAAAAAAATTTAAAAATTTCAGCTAAACTAAAATATACAAGAATCCGTATATGTATTTCATACCTTATATAATAATGATAATTAAATTTCTCTACACTCCCTTTTTATTACTGTACGTTGCGTGACGTCAAACAAAACGTCACAAGTTAAAGCGTCGCAGAACCAAACAGGAATTAAATCATGTTTTTTAAACAAACTCTGTCTTACATGAACATTCTTGCCACACTAGTGCTACATGAAAATTTACCTAATGCAAGAAATTGTCCCTTATTAAGATCTGTCATTCTCATCTAGTGATAAATTTTTAATAATTATATATATTTCAATTGCACTTCGTATTACAAAAACTAAACATAAGAAGTACAAATATCTAAAATATTCTACTTTACCCAAGATGCTCTTTTAGAGGGCAAAACCGTAGTGCAACGTCCTTTAGTGTAGTAATTTTCAATGCGCACTTTGAGAAATGGTTTATGGAGATTCCCATAATCATCTTCTTTCAGTCCAAAGATAAATATTTATAGGTTCTGAAGTTTATCGTGTCCATCCCTTCCATTGAAGCAGGGGTTTTCCATTGAGATTCTCATGTCGAGTTTTGGCCTGGAACTTAATTTCGAAATTGAATGTTCTGCAAATCTTACTACGCCGGAAATAATTAATAAAATCTTTTATATAAGTTTTACTCTTAACCGAGGTATGCATTTTGTTATTCGTAATAGAAAATTTTCGGATAAATTTAACAAAATTGTTGGCATAAAGTACTGATTTTGGTTTGCAGGGGTTCGCTGATATCTTCTTTAATTGCGGCCTTTTCATTTTATAATTATATAAGTTTGATTTTTCAAGCATTTTCCAGTAATTGTGAGTAGGGCCCCATAAAACTACAGACTTTGAAAGTAATAAAAGAATAACACTGATTAAAGAAATCCAAATTTTTAAATTTAAATCACCTCGCTCTCATAGAAATTTGTCATATGAAATAACTAAATTATTGGTTTAAGAAAATATGTGAGATGCAGGCAAAATCCAAGCTGGGTTCCTTTATGCAAATCATCATACAATCTTATAAAATAAATGCATGTTTTAGTAAAGTCATCTTTTGCATCAAAGTCTGTTGTCAGTTAGCAAAGGCTTTGTTTTTTGTAGACTATCAGCACTAAACTTAGTTATCGTTATACCTGAAATGATTTACGTTTAGTGAAGCGACACTTTTGAGCATGTCGTATGACACTAGACGCCTCTCATCAAGATTGCCGATCATTCTATCACTGTTAATCACAACCAGAATTTTTTTACCCACAGCACGCATCAAAGGACTTTTTCATCAATTCATGTCAGTCTGTAACATCACGTGTTTTGTATGCAAATTCATCTCTTTTCCTTAGTCTTTGGATAGAAATCCGCTTTTTGCTGAATTAGGTCTTTATTGTAACAAACCCTTTTCAATAATGTCATGACTGTCCTCTAAAGAATTACACCTTGGCTTAAGTATTGCCGGGCACTGTATACATCACCAATCTTTATTATTATTGTTATTAACCATACAATTATGAACATTGTTTGGGACAAATATTTTTAAAATATCGTGTATTGAAATGGAAGACAATTTTGTTTAAAACTGAAAACAATATTTTTAAAGAAAAAAATCGGTGCGAGTCTTATAATTTTTATTTTTTAAGATTGCTGTTATGCGTTTTGTACTTTCATTAAATTCTAAATTTTATGGGTAACCTGTACATTGTCCCAGCATATCATTATTATTATTTTATTTTTTTACTTGTTTAGATTTCTGAGTTAATTATTTATATTTTCGAGATTATTATTTATTGAAGTAAACTGTGTTAAACTTTTTAATATTGATGTGAAACGAATGTTTATTAAAAATAAATGCAGTCCTTAATTATGTATTAAATGCTAGCAATAAAATATGTTACTATAGGTAGCAATTAACGATACAATAGTGGCGTCGAAATGTGAATTTTCGTTAAATACCTTTAAGATGTTGGAAAAGATGTGCTCAATATCATTCTATATAATACTTCCTAATTGGCACTATTTTGACTGAATATAACATTACAAACCCAAAGCAAACAATGCTATTGTTTTGTTTTAAACAAGAAAGACACGCACTAGAATATTTACTGATCTTTATTATTTTAACAACTCAAAACAATTTCCTGGACTCGCTGATAATAATTTATTATGTTAAATATTCAAATAGTTAGTAATCCTGAGAATTTGAAAATTACCCATATGGCTGTAACAGCATTATCATTGCAAGCAATTAAATTCTTATACGAGAATAAAATTTGGCTCAAACTGTTAATGCCAACTGTCATGCATATTGAAATAACCTGCAACGAATTCTCAACTCTAATTGATGCAGATGAACATACATTCTTTGGAGATAAGATATTGTAACTTTTAAAAACAGCTTCATAAACTTTAACCAAAATTTTTCTAATGCATTTAATTATTCAAAACCATTTTCTATGGCAGAATTCGAGAATGAATAACTACAATATTTCCATTCAAGTATTAAAATTTTCCATTCAAGATAAAATATTTCTCGATTAAACTAAAATTAGCCAACATTAAAATCCTTAAAACGACGGCAAGACTGAATTTATGTAACTGTCGTCTCAGAATTAGCGGCGAGAAAATTGTATACTCTAAATATTATTGAAAATGCTGCATTCTATTAAACACGATCGCATTTAATTGAACTCATGCAAATTTATAACAGTTTTAAACATAAAATACCTTTAATATCACATTTCTTTCCCTCATAATGCAAGAAGACATATAACTATTGAATGCATCGCATATATGCTATTAAAAGTATTTTTAGAGAATAATGGTGATAAGCAATCCTTTTTTATATCAGAATATGAAGATTCACACCTGATTTAACAGAAAATTTCTTAAAGAAATAGTTTAAACCACCATATTGAGATCAGCAGTCCGTTGATTGAAATGCTGTATTATTCAGAAAATCACTAAAGCAGTATTTTATACCAATTTTTTATTAGTAAAACCAGAAAATATCAATCAAAATAAATTACATTTTTACAACTACAAATATATTTAGAAGTTTTTTTTTTTTACATAACACGACAGAAATTACTTATACAGGTTTTCAACTGCATACATGTAAATAAAATCAGAGAAGCTAAATGCGTGAAATTTAATAAATTACAAATTATTAAAATGGCATTAGTTTAATGAAAACACTTCCTTTAACATTAAAATTAGCATAATTAAAAGCTATTATTTAATATTAAATTCAAAACACATTTTATTTAAAAGTTAAGTTTTCTAAGAATTTAAATGCTGTTAAAATCTATCTAAAATATTAAAAATCTTAAACTTTTAAAAATACAATAAGTTAAAAATATTGATTACAATATCAAGCTGCACAATGTGTAGTGCTTTACAAATTTTTTTCTATAATTATTGTAGATAAGTATCAAAAATTTTCTATGGATTCTTATTATTAAATGCAGTAAAAAATTATTGAAAATTCGTTTATCAGAAGATCTCTATTTTTACTTGAAACCATATTGTGCATAAATATCAGAATGAATTAAAAAAATATTTAGTTCTTAAAAATTATCTTACCCAAAAAGCTAAATCCTATCATAATCTTATGAAAGAGATAAAAGTAACAACATATATGCACATTAAATAAAAAAGAAAGCAGAAAAATGAATTATAAAAAAAAACGCTCTTATTTCCTGCTAAGTTTTTCAAAATTAGGGAACTACATGTCCAGAAGGCATTCTTTTCGGAACAACTTATTTATTCTTCCCACACTGGTGAGCGCCAAGTGATTCGTCAGAGGAGAATTCAGCGCCGCAAGAATCGCACTTGCTTCGCTCTTCACCAGTGTGTTTAAGCATGTGACGTTTGAGATCGAAATTTTTTGAATACCTTTTACTGCATTTATTACATGCATAAGGTTTTTCGCCAGTGTGGGTGCGGAAGTGTATACGCAAGAGTCCCTTGGTAGCGAAGCATTTACTGCATTCTCTACAGGAATACGGCCTTACGCCAGAATGGATGCGTAAGAGTTTGCTGAGGCTATTTTTGGAAGAAAAGCTTTTATCGCATTGACCACACGAGAACGGCTTTTCGCCAGTGTGGATGTAGTTGTGGTCACGCAATTGGCAACGGTAAGAGAAGCATTTATCTCATTTATTACATTGATATGGATCATCGCCAGTGTGCGTTCGAACGTGTTTGTTCCGGCTGGAACTGTCAGCATAAGATTTGTCACAAAAATTGCACTTTAATGGTCTGGAAACAGTACGAGAACTCCCAGGATATAAATGATGATTTGTCGGTAGAAATGCTATTTGATCCTTATCGCATTTATACAATTGCGTATTCGCATTTTCAGAAAGAGTATTCAAGTCCTTAGTTGAATTTTTAAATCTACTCAAAATTGTGTCTTCTGAATGATTCTTGTAAGTCAATTTTCTCTCGTTTGCTGAATTTATGGTGGAAATATTACAAGCTTTCTGCTTTTTTGATGAACATGTAACTGAGCCCGAATATTCCCATGCACGAAAATCTGTGGTGCTGCTTTTTCTCCACTCCCAAAATTGCAATGCTCAATTTGAGTGGCGCTAGAAGGGACGGAAATATTTTCTACTATTCCATAACTAAATTCAGTCCACTGCATTCTTTTGAATTACTGTCATCTTCCTTGAATTTATTTGCATTGATCTTAATTACACGAGATTCTGGTTCTTCTCGATAATCTGCGAAGTACTCGGTAGCGATATGGCGTCACTAAAATTATTCGGATTATTAATTTCTGAAATATTTTCTTCTTTATTGCTGTATAAATTGTTGGTGCCAAATAGCAGATTTTCTAAAGGGTCATGACATGTTGATATCTCAAATGGGAAGGTTTCATTTTGTTCTAAGGAAATATTTGGATGAATCGGGTTGCTTGTACTATATTGTGGATTTTGAATGTTTAAAATCTGTGTTTCTAAAGACATTCTAGAATATTGCGATATATCATTCGTTAACATATGTCCACTTAGATCGAAATTATTGTAGGTGGATGGAAAATGGGACGACACTTCATTCGTGCGAAATAGTCCAGAACATTGCATTTGTGAAGGTGCTGTAGGATGTTTAAACATTCGGTTCATCGGTGCATTCCTTTGACCGAATGTTTGTTGAAACCAGGCAAAAAATTACTGTCAGCTATAGACATGGAGTGTGTTCTGGAATCAAAGCATAGCGATACGGATAATTTTGATCTTCAATTACATGAATCGGTCCAGTTTCGCTTTCTTCTATAGGCGATCTGCCAGGAAACAGAAAATCTGAAGTTTCAGGATTATATGGATTCTGGTCCGTGATTCCATATTGGGAAACCATTTCTGCAGTTGACATCTCTTCACAGTAGGTTTGTTGATCCATTCCATGAAGAAAGCTTTGTTGCATTGAAGAATTAATTTGATTCGTAGCTGGGTCCTCTGCGTGATAGTTCATTAACAGTGCTGATCTTGAATCAACATCTGGAACCCAGTTAGAAGAACTAGACCGAGGAAGGGTGGCGGAACTTTGATGGTGTTGGTTCCCGAATTTTATGCAATAATGAACTTCAAAATTTGTAACAGGACAGTTGCAAAATTCACAATTCCAGGTTTGTTAATAAAGTTTTCTAAAAATAATAACTGACTAAAATGCTGTTATGAATCTAAAAATTGATTTAAAAACATCCATAAAATTTATTTCCATCTTTTTACATCAATAATGTTCAGCAATATCTTTCCTCCACACCCTTTATATACTATTCCTTTTTTTTAAATTCTTGACTTCAAATGAAACTTCATAAGTTAAAGCATCGAAGATCCGAACCAAAATCACTTTGCTTATGCTAAATAATCTGTCTTACAAGAACTATCTTGTCACACTAATGCTAAATGAAAGTCTATTTAACGCACGGCATCGTTTCTAATTAAGACATGATTTTCTCTTTCAGTGTGAAATAAATTTTTGTTAATACAAAAATTTCCATTGCATTTAATTTTAAAAATAATGTACAAAAATGTCTGTACTTTTACTTTTAGAGCACTTTTATCGGATGTCGTTCAACACAAGGAGGATATGTAGGAGATTTAGATTTACCCATGATGCCTTTTTAAGGGCCAAAGTTTAGTGCAATCTCGTTATAGGGCAGCGATCAGCAGAGTTTTAATGGAATTGGATTTTCAAAGTAATGCACAAAAAGGTCGTTGCTTTCAATTTTTGTGGCACTTTGACCTGATGTCTTTCACTATAATAAATATGTGTAGGAGATTTAGTTTTACCCAAGATGTCCTTTTAGGGCTAAATTTTAATGCAACTCATTATGGGGCAGAACCTTTTAAAGTCCACTTCGAGATGTTTACTAGAGACTCTCCTAATTCACCTCCTAAATCCCGCTGTAAAATTCTACATACGTTCAACAATTCATCATCGCCCTTCCTTTCCCTATGAACTGGAGAGATTTCGATTCAGCTTTGTATCCCAAATTTTAACCTCGATCTGTTAAGAAATTCAACGAGCTGTAAAACAGACCGAATCGGGAATAATGAGAGTTATATAATCCTATACATTAATTTTTTAATGAAGGTATACTTTATGAAATTGGAAATAGTATATAATTTGTGGCTGCGTTTGTTTAACTACGATCCTTTTTTTTTTGCACAGTTTATGCTAATTAGACCGAGTCATACAGTTTAGCGTTGTTTCTAACCACTGACATCCATACCACCGCGAGGATGTGAACGTGAAATTTGTGGTACCAATGGCCAGAGTATAATTTTTGGAGAAAGCGGAATGAATTATCATTCAACATTGATTTTCGATTATAGTTGACTGCTTATATGTCCTACAATTATGGACTTTGTATTTTCCCTCCTGATATTTACTTTTCCTTGTTATATTTTGCATATTAAATTTTACTTTGTCCTGAACCTCACAATATTTATGATAAATTCTCCATAAAAGAAACCGACTTGAAACCAACGAAGGTATATACTGAATAAAGGAATCCAAATTTAAAATAAAAGTCACCTGTCATTCAAAAAAAGTTGACTTCTGTTCCCCCAGTGAGTCAAAATATGTTACAAAGACTAAAATCACACTACATTTTAAGATCATATTGAAAGAAAAAACGAAATTATTGTTTTGTGCAAGTATGCAAATTAGAGGTATGTTCCATGCGAGGATCCTTCACATGATTGACGCAGCAAGTAGCAGCATCTTTTACATCAGCAACGCAAAAATTCAACAACAATCGCTTGGTTCAGTTGCTACAGCAACAAAAACAGGCAAAGATAAAAAACAAATTAATACTAACAAACCTGATGGTGACTTGTCACAGGATTCTGACTTTTTATTACTTCCACTAAAACAAAGGACATTTACATTGTAAATGTACACATACACTTTGTCTATGTACTTTGTACATTGACAAAGTTAGGTCCATTTTCTTCTCTGAGCACACTATGTAAGTTTATCTCACCCCTTTTAAATTTACCAGAGAATGTTAATTGCGATATCTTCGATAAATGCGATATATTCTTGCAAATGAAATAATATTTTGTTATGACGCTGATTTTTAAAAGTTAACCTCCAACAATAATGTTTAAATTAATGTAATTAGTCTCAATATTGCAATCCATTTTCATGGCAATCACAAGTCCAGATTACGCAAATGAGTTATTAGAAGTTTGAAAAAAAAAAAAATAACCACAATATTTCCCATTCTATACTAAATGATTTTGTCCAATTCACGATAAAATATTTACATTCCGTTTTACTAGTAAACTGAAATTGTCCAACATTAAAGATCGTCAATCGTTCACAAGATTGGATATCTGTCTAACTGCAGTCATGTTATTCATAGAATTACGTCCGAGGAATTTGCACCAAATGAACTGTAAAATGCTGCATTTCTCTGAATTTTATATTCTTTCATTGTAAGGACAATGCACCCCACATGCAGAAAGATATTAAGAGTACTAAAGATACTATGTTCCTTAACAGAATCAATATATTTTTACAACTTACTAAAAATCTGAATATAGGAGACAAATAGCTACATTTGGATTGCTTTAGTACTATTAAAAACTATTTTTTTAGAATAACTCTACTATGCACGCATTATTTTTATCTGAATATGAATAAATATCACTATTTAATTTTTGAAATTGCACAAGGAAATAATTTTTTCTAAAGTACACTGAAATATGCAGCCGGTTGATTGAAAGGCTGAAGATTTCAGAAACATTAATCACAAAGACAATAACGCAATGTTTAATATCCATTTATTAATGACACAAGAAAATAACTATAGACAATTTCTTTTCCAAATATAAACATTTTCAAAAGAAATAATTCTTTTTCTGCGCAACATAGTTTGCTACGGCTTGCGAAAGTTTTTAATTGCATACATATAAAGTAATTAAGAAAAGCTAAACACAATACAAATTGAAGGATATTAAATTGACATTAGTTTATTAACCATAAAATCTAAAGTTATCGATCAGTAAAATATTTTAAAGTTAATTTTTAAATGAATGCTTAGAATGCAGTTTTAAAGGGATATATATGTTGTAAAATTTAAATTAGTCACATCAAAAACAATTTTAATTTTAAAGCATTACAAATTTCCCCAAAGTGAATATTACCAACATACACAATTTCATAGTAAAAAAAAGGCATACTACACATAAATATAAAAATGTATTAAAAAATACTGAATTTTTTTTAAATTTATTTTTCAAGAAAAGAATATTGTCAATGATTTTTGAGAATGGAAATAAATTAGAAAATCATACATTTCACACAAATTAGAGAACAGTGCGTTGAATTGTAGAAAACTAACTTCTCTGCCAGCTTTCCAAATCACTGCGTTATTCAAAGAGGTTCTTGGCTGGAGAACAATTTATTTACTCTTCTTACACTTGTGAGCTGCTAGCGAGTCTTCAGAGGCGAATTCAGCTCCGCAAGAATCACTCTTTCTTCTTTGTCCGCCAGCGTGTTGAAGCATGTGGTGTTTGAGGGAGGAATTTTTAACATACTTTATATTGCATTCCGTACATTTATATGGTTTTTCACCAGTATGGGTTCGAATGTGCCTGGCCAGGTTGGAGTAGATACTAAAGCGTTTATTGCATACCGAAGCATGCATAAGGTCTTTCACCCGTATGGATGCGCATGTGCTCGTTTAGTCTATCAGTACCAGCAAAACGTTTATTGCATATCTTGCATGCATAAGACTTTTCGCCCGTATGGGTGGTTTGTGCCTGGTTAGGCTGGAAGTGTCAGTAAAATATTTATTACACATAGTACATGAGTAAGGTTTTTCGCCCGTATGGGTACGGGAGTGCCTGATCAGATTAAAACTGGAAGAAAATGTTCTGTCACAATAACTGCAGGCATGTGGTCTCACAAAGCTACGAAAGTGTTCCCGAGGTTCATGGTGATCTTCCGGAAGGAATTCTTTAGGACAATTGCTGGAATGGATTGGACCACTTGCATCAGGAATCGGGTCTATTGGATTATATTGCGCAGTTTGATCGGCCAAAATTGGTATTCCTGAAGATGTTTCATAATGTTGCGATATCCGATTTGTCGATGCATGAACGTTTTCATTGAAATCGAATATAAATGGAGAATACGTTTCATCCGTGTGAAATATTCCAGAACATTCCATTTGAGAAGAGGCATTAGGTTGTTGAGCTATTTGATTCCTCAGTGCATTTCTCTGACCAGATGCCTCTTAAACCCAGGCGAAAAACAGGGTTCAGCTACATGCATGGGATTGTGCTGATCGGCAACAGTAAAGGTGTGGATTTGGATGAATTTTCTTGACCATGCGCCATGTTAGGAAACAAAAAATCTGAAGTTTCAGGATTATATGGATTCTGGTTCGCATTTCCATACGGGGAAGGTATTTCAGCAGTTGCAGTCTCTTCACAGCAGATTCTCTGATGTATGTTGGGAAGAACACTTTGTTGCGCTGAAGAATTAATTTGACCCATAGCTGGCCGCCCTGCATCATAGTTCATTGGCTGTGCTGATCTTGAATCAATACCTTGAACCCAGTTAGCAGAACTAGATTGAGGAAGGGTTGCGGAATTTTGATGGGGTTGGCTTTCCAAAATTCCTGCAATAATGAACTTCAAAATTTGTAACATAAGCGTTGCAAAATTCACAATTCCAGATTTTCATATTTGTTAATAAAACTTTCTAAAAATATTAACTGACTAAAATGCTGTTAAGAACCTAAAAATTGGTTTAAAAATATCACTAAAATCTATTTATACCTTCATTTAAGAATAATTTTGAAAAATTTTTTTCCTTGACACCCTTTTATACTTTTCTTCTTTTTTTTTTTAATCCTTGACGTTAAACGAAACTTCACAAGTTTAAGCATCGAAGAACCGAACAGAATTTAAATTGTATTTGCTAAATAAGCTGTCTTACTAGAGCTATCTTGTCGCACTAGTGCTAAATGAAAGTCTACCTAATGCAACTCATCGTTTCTAATTATTATTTTTTATTTTCTCTTAAAGGGTGAAATAAATGTTTGCCAATATTAAAATTTTAAATTGTACTTTTTATTAAATGCACAAAAATATCCTTACTTACAATTTTTAGGGCACTTTCACCTGATGTCTTTTTGCTATAAGGATGATGTGTAGGAGAGTCAATTTTACTAAAGATATCCCTTTTAAGGCATCAAACGTTACAACAACCCCATTGTAGTTTATCAATTTTCAATGCACACTTCGAGAGATTGTGACTGGAGGTTTTTATAATCCTCCTGAAGCCCACCGGAAAGTCCATATAAATTCACAGATTTATCACACACATCCATTACATAGAATCTCTAGAGATTTAGATGCAACTTCATATGTAAAGCTACCTATACATATATATATATACAGCTACCTATACATATTAATTTTTACCTATAAAATTTTTTTTAAAGAAAGTGTGCTTTTGGAATTGGCAACAGAAAATAATTTGTGGTTTGTTTTGTCTCTCTATTGTTATTTTCTGCACACTTTGATTAATTAGACCAGGGACATATATTTTAAACTGGATTCTAAGTCATTAAGTAACAACCATACCACCGCCAGGATTTGAACCTGAATCCTGTGATACCAATTACCAGATTACAATTTGTAGAGAAAATGAAATAATATACTACACAATATTGATTTTGGTTTGTGGATGGCTGCTGACATGTTCTTCAATTGATGAATTTGGAGTTGTACTCCTGGTAGTTTCTAATCAAATTTTGCTTTGTCCTGAAATTCTTAATATTTATGAGAAATTCTTCATAAAACCACCGACTTTTAACGAACCAAAGAAATAAACTGAAAATGAAGTCCAATTCCTTAAATTGAAATCAACCTGCTTTCATAAAATTTTATTTCTATACCACCCATTAAATAACAAATATTACTCTAGTTAAAGCACATCTGACCGCTCATCTTACTGACAGGTATTAATTAAGAATTGCATGATTGCAGCTGCAGAACTATTGCCAGAGAACACTGTAGTTCGAAATGTAGATGATATTGCACAAAAATATCTTAACTCAGTTGTTTGACGAAAGTCGACAATTACAGCAGTTCTCTTTCGATTTATCAATTAGTTGCTTTAGATGTTGTTCAGATGTTACTTTTTATTCGTGGGATAGAAGAACGAATCATGAAGTGTATGAAGAGCTTTGTGACGTCCATAGCATTCACTACACACACACACACCGTAGAAGATAATAGAAATGTTATTCAGAGAAATAATGCTCAATGGAAAAAAATTTCATCTCTAATGATGGTAGTAAAAACATGCTTGAAAAAAATAAAGATGTCGTTGTTTTCTTATCAAAGTCCGCAGAAAGTGACAGTGGTTCAAAACCATTAATCGTACATAATTTATCTACAGTTTTTGTGTTGAAAATGCTAGAATATGTCAGAAGTTTTAAATCCTGTCATGCCATCACATGCGGTTAATCATTGCCAATTCCGCGAGTTTATTGGATGGATTTTTAGAAAATGATTTAGCATATTATACAGCAAGGACGCTGGCTTATTGGGGGAAAAGTAGGACAATAATAGAATTTTTCCTGAATGGAAGAAATCGTCCTCTAGCTGAAAACGAACTTACTTACGAAACAATGAGCAATTTTGGAAGTTAACATTTTATACAGAATCAACTAAATATACGAATGACTTTAACTTAAAATAAGGAAAAGTAAATTCACTTTCTATAATTTACAATGAGAAAAACAAATTCTGCCTGATTTGTAAAGTCATATTAATTTCTTTCAACAAAAAATATTGTTTAATTCAAAACTGAACAAAACAAGTTTTCACCCTATTTACAACATGCCAACGAATCAGTCCGCATATTGAGACTCCATTTTCTTTTTTTGCAATTAATGTTTTGGATTCTTATAACATGATTTTTTTCAGATTCGGAAGCAATTACAAACGACATCCAATTTTTCAAAATCCTTTTTACACTTAATTAGTATCATTTACACCAAAATTCAAATGGAAATTATTTTGTAGTTTAGCTATATTCTTAGAGAAAAATATTTAAACTCATTTTTACTGAAATGTATAAGATTCTTCCACTTACAGAGTTTGATCAGATGCATGAATTTGCAAGTATTTTTTGTTTCACTTTGGGACCTATTTATCTGTGCCAAAATAATTCTTCAAAATGAAATATACTAAAAATATTATTCACACATCCAATTTAACTCATCAGCATCTGATAGTCGTTGCTGATAATTTCCACCAGTCAACTTGATGCACAAGTGTAAACATACGTAAGTGGAAAGTTACAGCTACTGAAATCTCTTTAATCTTAATTAAGCATTTAATTTCAAAATTTAGGTATGTCACTTATTAGTTTTAGGGATGACGACCATTACAAAATATTAAAAGGTAATTTTTAAATAATTGAACCTAAATAAACAGAGTTAGCTCGAAATTATACGTTTTAATTGCCAAATAGTACATCATGACATTACAATGCTCTTAAAGACAATTTAAAATTCGGTGTATTTTGTCTTCCTCCATATTATTTTAACAATTTAGACCCTACTCAAAGTAGTGGATAAAAAACTTATTAATTCAGTGAACGTATTCTCAATTCCACCAATAATAAAATATTCTTGAAGGTAAAAAATAATATTTTGTAATGAATCTCATTTTTAAAAGTTTGCTTCAACAATATTGTTTCCCCATTATTGCAACTCATTTTCCATGACGATAGCTAGTCCAGATGACAAGAATGAATTATTAGAAAACTAAAAAAAATGAACTACAATATTTTCCATTAAACTTTTTGATAACTTCCCCATTCACAATAAAATGACAATTTTGTCCCATTCACGATAAAATGACAATTTTGTCCCATTCACGATAAAGTATTTACATTCATGTTTTAGGATTAAACTGAAAATAGCCAACATGAAAGAGCGTAAAACATTTAAAAGATTGAATTTATATAACTCACGTCAAATTATTCATAGAGTTACCTCCTAGAAATTTGTACTAGATACAAATTGGAAAATGTTGCATTTCAGTGATTTCGATCGCCTTTCGTTTTAAGCTCGTTTTTCGTTTCCCCCCCCTCCAAAAAAAAAAAATATTCCTTAACAGAATCAATATATTCTTCCAACTTACTAAAAATCGTAATATAGCAGACAAATTACTAGAGTTCGTCTTTTTAATAGTAATAAATCAATCTATTTTTAAAAGTAACGCTAATAATCACTTCTTAACTTTTTTTGTAACTGAAAATCCAGAACCAACACCTGATTTAATTTTCGAAATTGCACAAGCAAATAAATTTCGAAACCACACTGAAACATTCAGTCAGTTGATAGAAATGCTAAGCGTTTCAGAAGCATTAATCACGAAGACAATAACGCAATGTTTAACACCCATTTATTAGTAAAAACTAGAAAAAGCAATAAACTACATTTTTCCATATGCAAACATTTACAGAAGAATTAAATCCTTTTTCTACACAACATAGTGTGCAAGTACATGTAAAGGTTTCCAGTTGCATACATATAAAATAATTAAGGAAAACTAAGTGCATTACAAAATTAAGAACATTAAATTGGCATTAGTTCAGCGAAATTATTTCCTTTAATACTAAAATGATCACGAGTAAAAGCTAATATTTAAAGCAGCATTCCAAGCATTTTTTAAAAGTAATACTCTGCAAAAAGGTTTAATTTACGCACATTGAAATTGAAATAGTTTTTAAAAAGCATTACAATTTTCACACAAGGTTAAAATATTAACCAAAATATACAATTGCATGGTAAAAAAATTAGGTACTCTATGCATAAACATTAAAGAACTTATACAAAAATGCAGAATATCTTAAAAGTTATTTTTTCAGGAACGGAATATTAGCAGCGATTTTTACGAGGGAAATTAAAATGAATTTGTTTAAAATAGAAAACAGTGCATTGAATTATAGAAAAACGTATTATATTTCATACAAAGTTGGGAAAAATAACAAAGCATTTACCGCCTTCATTACATTTAT
>BPLR01019064.1:0-96123 GCA_021605095.1 Caerostris extrusa | reverse complement strand
AGTTACGTATTGCTCTATTGATATTATGGAAGTGCATTAAATATTTAATGAGGTGCTGGAGTGTAAATATTTAATGTCACTCTTCATGAGATTTCAGTTAGTGACTCGTTCGTTGATATTTCCTTTCAGTTACCTTTGCATTCGATTTTCAACTTGTATACAGTTTGATCTTTTATAAATATACAGTTCTTCAAAATGTTCTTTATGGATTTTTGTAGTTTTATTTATCATTTAGAAGCACTAAACAATTTTAACGGTAAAACATTTGTTTACAAGAAGGATTACCGATAAATGCTCATATTTCATAAATCACTATAATCTATGTTATAAACTGTAACTTTAATCTCTATTACAAACTATAACTTTCATCTCCCTATTATTAACTTAAAGGCAAATAACGAATTGAATAATGCGAATATTTTATGGAGTTTTCTTTAAAAAATCTATTGATACTAAGAATTATAGTTTTGAGGAAGGTATTTCTTTTTTTTTTGTGCGTTTTATCTCAATTTCTCTATTTTTTGTAGTTTTGTGTATTAAATCATTGAACATTGACAAAGATTTCCTATTAATAAATGATATTTTTAGGGAGATGCCCATGCATTTTTTATTTTTATAACAAAAAAAAAAAAAACCGCTTATTTACATTTGAATGTTGTAATTTATTTTTAGTTAACATTTATATTTTTGCTATTTATTAAAGAAAATAATATATTGTCGAATGTTGAATTTTTTAAAGAAACTAAAATTTTGACATATCTTGAAAACAGGATTTCATGTTAGATAAAATTATTTTGATCTGTTCCATTTAAAAAATGAAATGAATATTGCAATAGTTCATTTTTTTTTTGATTGTTGCGTGACTGAAATGAAGTAGCCATGCAAGGATTAAATGACTGTCTAAAATTATTAAATTATGTTTGAAAAAAATATTTTGTCGCTTAGTGTAAGAAATTACAGAGAAATATGTCCTTTATATAAAAATAAAGAAATTTGTCCATATCCAAAGGCAGTTTCTATGCCATTTATAAAAGAAATTGAAAGCGATGTAAAGAATACTGTTGAATTCATATTTTACAAAATATCTTTATGGCTATAATTTATTATCATCCATTCGAAATGCGGAAAAATACTCCAGAAATTGTCGCAGCCCTACATTTGTGATAAAACGGTTTCGGGGAAACCAAATGTTATCGTTCTCCTTAACATATTTTATGCTTGTATTCAAACTCACAAAAACCTTGTAAACGACACTGCCGAATGCATAAAACAAGGCATTCTATTTATATACGTCGCTATATATAAGGTTTCTGAGGGAACGCCCGCTGCAAATGTTCTCAAACAAACGCGCATCAGGGACGTTCTTTCGCATATCATAAAGTCAAATTGCATCGAAAAATGTGCCCAGGAATTGAAGAAAAATGCTAATTTAGTGAGATGAATTGATGCTGGCGATCTGAATGATGCCCATTTCTTTCTTTCTTTCTTTTTTTCTGAAAGTAGTCTGATAACCCTGCAACCGAAAGGAACAGTTCTGGAGGAAAACGGCGAATAGAATAAGAATGCATTCTGAATGGGACATTACGATCTCAATTATGTGTGACGGTGGTAAAATGGGCTAAGAGAAATTGCTTTGCTTTCTACATTTACATTGGCTAAAGAGTTTAGGCAAATACACATCCATTCTGGCTCAAAATATATATTCGCTAAGGTTATTTGTCAAAAGAATGCCTTGTGACTTTTTGTGGCTATTCCGTTTTGCTTAAAAGTATACTTGAATAAAATTCATAATCAAATAAATATGAGTTTACAAAAAATGTTTAGTATGCAATTTTTTCAGAGACAATAATGACACTCGAAGTAAATTTTCTATTTGTGGGGTAAATAAAACTGTATTCTAACAAAACTTGAAATGAAAATTTTGTATTTAGCAATCAGACATCTATTTGAGAAGTTACAACCGTCTGATGACTTTTTTTTTTTTATTATGTTTGTTATATGTTAGTGATTGCGATTATAGGCTTAATTTCCATATTATATATAAAAATATAAATGCCAACCATACATAACCTACTTACAAAATAATGGATACGCTAAAAATGTTTTAGAAAATATAATGGATTTTTCAAAAAGGAACTTTTGATAATTTACCACTTAAAGTTCTGGAAATTTGAAATAATAGGAATTGTTTTCTTTATTAAAGTTATTGAATATCTAGATGCTATTTGATAAGAAATTATTTTTTAAATATATGCTTTTTTATTACATTAATCAACTATTTTAATTAATGATACTTAAAAATGCTATTTTTATTAATTAAATTGTTTCCAATATACAGAATTTTCTTATATCTGGCTATAAATGATTAATAACAATAAAGTATACTTTAGCTTCATAGTGTCTGAAACATAAAAAGAGAAACTAAAAGATTTTTATGGTGCTTATATAACAAGCAATACAAATATTGACCGAGTTTGGTCCGTGTTTAAAAGGTAAGCAATCATTTGAAAATATTTCTTTTATATATTAAAAATAAAAAAAAAAAAAAAAGTGTTCATATCCAAAGGCAGACCCTATATCGTTTGTAAAAGGAATTGAATGCGGGGTAAAAGAATAATGTTTAATGCATATTTTACAAATACCTTTATAACGGCTGTAATTTATTATCATCCATTCGAAATGAGGAAAAATACTCCAGAAATTGTCGCAGTCCTACATTTGTGATCAACAGTTTTTCACTGAACCAAATGTTATCGTTCTCCTTAACATATTTTATGCTTGTATTCAAACTCACAAATACCTTGTAAACGACACTCGCGAATGCATAAAACAAGGCATTCTGTTTTTATATACATCGCTATATATAAAGGTTACAGAGGGGGAAGGGGGGTGACGCCCGCTGCAAATGTTCTCCGCAAGACGGAAACAAAACGCATATCAGGGACGTTTTTCGCATATCATAAAGTCAAATTGCTGCGAAAAATGTGCCCATGAATCGAAGAAAAAATGCTAATTTGGTTAGGTGAATTGCTGGCGATCTGAATGATGCCCGTTTCTTTCTGTTTTTTCTGAAAGTAGTCTGATATCCTTGCAACCGAAAGGAACTATTCTGGAGGAAAGCGGCGAATAGAATAAGAATGCATTCTGAATGGGACATTACGATCTCAATTTTGTGTGACGGTGGTAAATGGGCTAAAAGATAAATTGCTTTGCTTTTCACATTTACATCGGCTAAAGAGTTTAGGCAAATATATCCATTCTGGTTCAAAAAATATTCGCCAAGGTTATATGCCAAATAATACTCGTGACTTTTTATTGTGGCGATTCCACTTCTGCTTAAAAGTACTTGAATGAAATTCGCAATCAAATAAATATGAGTTTACAAAAAAATGTTTATTATGCAATTTTTTCAGAAACAGTAATGGAACTCGAAGTAAATATTCCTCTTGCGTTTGGGCTCCTGTTTATCTAATTTTTTGTATTTTTGTGTATGAAATTATCTACCACTAAAAACGAAGATTTAAACAGATGTCCTAATATTATTATTATTATTATTATTTGCAAAAAATTACTCATTTTCCTAATAAAAACTGTTTGGTCATTTATTTACATATGAATGTAGTCCATTATTTTTCAACTTAACATTTATATCTTTGCTTTTTATAAATGAAATAACATCGAATATTGAAGTTTTTTAAGGAAATTAAATTTTGGTAGATCTTGAAAAACTTATATTGGATAAAACTATTTCGATCTGTTCTCTTTAAAAATGAGATTAATTTTACATTTGTTCATTTATTGGGCTGTTTTGACTGAAATCAAATAACTGTGCGAAAATTGAATGATTGTCTAAAATTATTAAATTGGTTTTTTAAGAAATCATTTTTCAATATTTTTGTTGAATATCAATATCAATTTCAATTTTCAATATTTTGTTGAATATCAATATCAATTTTAATTTTCAATATTTTGTTGAATATCAATATCAATTTGAATTTTCAATATTTTGTTGAATATCAATATCAATTTGAATTTTCAATATTTTGTTGAATATCAATATCAATTTGAATTTCAATATTTTGTTGAATATCAATATCAATTTTAATTTTCAATATTTTGTCCAGTAAAAATTAATCAAAGTTAAACAATTAATAAAGGTAATAATTCCTTATCTGTAAAAGGATTAAAAGGTAAACAATTATTGATAAATATTTCCCTTATATATTAAAATATAGAAATTTGTTCATGCCTAAAGTCAAACTCTATAACGTTTGTAAAAGGTTGAATGCGAGGTAAAATAATAATGTTAAATGCATATTTTTACAAATATCTTTATACCAGCTATAATTTATTATCATTCATTCGAAACGCCGAAAAATACTCCAGAAATTGTCGCAGTCCTACATTTTAGATCAACGGTTTTCACAGACCCAAATGTTATCGTTCTCCCCTTAACATATTTTTATGCTTGTATTCAAACTCACAAATACCTTGTAAACGACACTCGCGAATGCATAAAACAAGGCATTCTATTTATATACACTGCTATATATAGGGTTACAGGGGGGGGGGGCGCCCGCGGCAAATGTTCTTCGCAAGGCGGAACAAAACGCGCATCAGGGACGTTCTTTCGCATATCATAAAGTCAAATTGCATCGAAAAATGTGCCCAGGAATCGAAGAAAATGCTAATTTGGTGAGGGTGAATTGCTGGCGTTCTGAATGATGCCTGTTTCTTTCTTTTTTCTGAAAGTAGTCTGATATCCTTGCAACCGAAAGGAACAGTTCTGGGGAAAACGGCGAATAGAATAAGAATGCATTCTGAATGGGACATTACGATCTCAATTATGTGTGACGGTGGTAAACGGGTTAAGAGAAATTGCTTTGCTTTTCAAGTTTACAACGGCTAAAAGAGTTTAGGCAAATATATCCATTCTGGCTCAAAAATATTCGTCTATATTATATGCCAAATAATACTCGTGACTTTTATTGTGGCGATTTTATTTTGCTTAAAAGTATACTTGAATAAAATTCATAATCAAATAAACATGAGTTTACAAAAAATGTTTATTATGCAGCTATTTCAAAAAAGTAATGATACTCGAAGTAAATATTCTTCCTGGGGGTGAATAAAACATTATTTTAAGAAAAACTGAAGTGAAAGTTTTGCATTTAGCAGGCAGACATCTATTTGAGAAGTTATTATCGCCTGATGACTTTTATTTATTTTGTTTGTTATATGCTTGTAATTGAAATTATCGGTGCAATTTCCTTATTATACTTAAAAATAAAAATATCAACCATTCATAACTGTTTACAAAGTAATGTGAATAAGTTAAAAAAGTTATGGGAAATACAGAAGAAATGCGATAAAACAAATTTGCATTTATTGAAATGGGATGTTTAGAGAATGAAAATATCATTCTAAAAACTCATGATTATGAAACATCATCATCATTTCTTATATCGTTATACTCAGCAGAAACAAAGTTCAGGTAACACAGCTGCGAAGAAAAAAATAGTGACTTAGAAAAGCTAGGCAAGAACAAATTTTGAGATGCATATAAAAAATAAAATCATATGATCCGATCCGATAAAATCGTACGATACTTGGGATAAATCAAACGATCACCTCTAAAATAAAAATTACAGATGTAATCAAAAAATTAACCTGGTTTAAATACCGTAAGAAATGATAAAACACAACAGAATTATCTGTATCATAAAAAGAAAAACCATAAAATAAGAAGGGTCTGTAAAGAAATGCAAGAAAAAAATTTAAAAATGTGAATTAATACTTCATAGTAAATGTAGAAAATAGAAGAACATTCCCAAAAGAATAAACAAACAAACAAATCAATTGATTGCCAAATTATACCTGTAAGGGTAGGAATAATTAAGAAATGTATTTACATTAGAATGGATAGGAAAAGTAGAATGTAAGTTATCTACCACAGATGCAGGAAAGGCTGAAAGCATAACATTGTTAATAGTCGAGAATCAACTTATTTAAATCAGCTTGCAAAGAAACTTCATAAATCTCATGGGAATTTCCTCCTAAACTTTAATTTTGCTAAAAATAGCACTCACGAAGTCCATCCTTCTACTTATTCTATTTGAGTCAAGGCAGCAAAAAATCTACCATTTTTCCCTGATAAAGATGGGGATCATGGCAAACAGAGAAGCATTTTGGAACAAATTCCTTCTTGAATGAGAGTTTTCTGGATTACGAGTAGGCAATATTTTTTCGCTTTTCAAACAATTTATATAAAAAAGAACTATTTAAAATACTTTTTCTCAATTACGCAGTATTTATATTTACACGGGGAATTATGGCACTAATCTATTATATGTGTGTTTTGGTACCAAAGACACACACACACATATACGTACATAAACAAAATACAAAATATTTAATATCAAAAATGATAAAGTCGTTTGTGTAAACTATCATCGCATTGTCATTGCCGTCCAAAACTCACCACTACTCTTTTTCTGATCTGACAGATTTTTATCTCCTATGTAAAGTAATTAACAACAATTGTTTAGCAATGAAGGGCGCCTTTGAGCATGAAAAATTTTTATTTAATATCAATTAAAGATGTTAACCATTAACCGTGAATTGAAGCTATGAAAATAAATAATACATGCATATATATATATATATATAAATAGAGAGAGAGAGAGAGAGACAATTCATTTACTGTATTTACATTCAAATATCAAATAAACTTATTTAAACATTTTAATATAGACATTCCTAAATTCTTCGTTCATTGGGGTAAAGTTCTTAATTCAACAAGCTCACGACAATTCTTTTATGATCAGCTGATATAGAAGGTTTATAAGCCATTGTGAACTTCATTCAACTAGGCAATGGATTCTTTGTAGCGGCTATCGCACAGTGGGTCAGTGAAATGACTAGTTGCCCGAGGAGAATTCTTTTGACACTCAACAGCATGACATTTTTTCTTTTTTACAGCACATCCCACAGACGAAGTCTTTTCTTATGATGTTCTATCACTTTTCCGTGATGACTTCTTCGCTTTTCTACTTATTTTCACTCTCTTTTGCTTTACTTTTTTTTCTTTTCAAAGTCATTTTTGTATATTAAGGATGATTGAATATATAATTCTTTCTTTGTACTATTAATGGTACTCCTTCAATCTTATTCATTTTTTTAATTTCCTACCTCATCTTAATTGTCCAAGAAGTTGTGAATTAAGATCTTGACACTTGAAATTGACCTCCTTTCATCACAAGCTCCTTTTCAGTGAGTAATTGGAATATCACAGTGTGATTATCGTGGTGCAGGTGCAAGTTACCTTATTTTCTGATGTAACAAGACCAATATATGCTTGAAAGGCACGTTTTATGATTGATGTGTTGTAAACTCTCACCTTAAAATTGCTTTAACGTTTCTTTAAATTGACTTTTTACGACTTTAAGTGTAAGCGTTCATTGTAACATTCATTTTATTTCACATGGATTGCTGGAAAGTATTCTTTTTCTTAGATAATCGGGTCTAGAAATGATTCCCGCCAAATTTAGTTGTTGGATTAAGCTCTTCTCTCTTTGTTATGTATCCAAGACTGGTTGTTAGATTAAAAGTGCTTCTTTGAGCTATAAAATTTATCTTAGAAAATTCCATATTCTATCCGAACAATTCAGCTTGTTCGAAGAATTTTTGTTTTCCAAAAAAAAAAAAAAATATATATATATATATATATATATATATATATATAGATATAAGTGACAAACAATAAACGTCTATGAGCAATTTTCTTTCCTTTTTTCCATAAATAATACAAATTAACACAATTCTAAAATATTTGAGGGAAAAAAACATAATTTAACAATGTAAATTAAAAACAAATTAAATTTAAATTAAATATTTAAATTAAAAAATATACTTAAATATCCAACCGATCAGAAAAGAATAATTTCATAGACGTATGAAAATTTTCATCATGGTTTCTTCACCGTTATATATTAGATGATATTAGGTAGATACGGTAGGTAGATATTACACAAATGCTTGAGTGACATTTGTTTGTAAGTAGTTAAGTCTATAGACATATAACTATTCCAAAGCATCTATATATAATGCAAATTCACTGTTGGGAGTTTTTCAAGGGTTTCTGCCATAAACAGATGGTATTTATTTCTGAAAGTATCTCTCGGAAGATTATTTCTCCCACGATGGACAAAAAAAAAGCTTGATATTATTTGGTGTTGAGTTTTAGTATTGAGAGTTAGTGGTCTTAACATTGTAAAAATATTTAACTAGGAAAATCATAATTATATATTCTGAAAATAACACAAAACACAGAAAATATTTTATTTAGCCATGGTTTTCCTTTATAATCACATGCAAAAGTTTCATTACCATATTTTTAGTTATATTTGTGCTTTTGTGAAAGGTTTAATGGTCAAATATTCAATCGAATTCTGACTAACTAATTCTAGAGAATATGCTCCCCCAGAATGGCAAAGCTTTATTCGCTAATGATATTACGGAAGGGGCATTAAATATTTAATGAAGTGCTGGAGTGTAAATATTTAATGTCACTCTTCATGAGATTTCAGTTAGTGACTCGTTCGTTGGACATTTCTTTTAGTTACCTTTGCAATAGATTTTCGACTTGTATACATTTTGAACCTTTATAAATCCACTGTTCTTCAAATGTTCTTTTATAGTGACTTCTTGTAATTTTATTTTTTTATAAATTGGAAATACTAAACCACTTTAAAGGTAAAACATTTGTTTTACAAGAATTGTTACCGATACTACAGTCCTATTTCGAAAATCACTATAATCTATGTTGTAAACTATAACTATAATCTCTATTGTAAACTATAACTTTAATATACAGTATATACACAATAAATGTCTTATATAGGACACCACAAAAGATTTTTATTGCATTTATTGAAACATAATGCAAAATTTTAAATTTCAGGCATTGATTTCTTTAAATTAGCATGTAAAAATTATGGATGGCAGAAATGAGTAGCTGTAATGATAACTCAAAAATTTATATTTTATTGAAAAAAAATTTAGAATTGTAAGAGCAACCTTTAGTAGATTTCCATCTAATATTTCACAATTTGTATTTATAACCAAGTAGATATTCTGATAAAATCTCAGTTTCAGGGTATAGTGAGAACACAACGAAATCCTACCATCTATCGTCGTAAAGATTTTCAATCAAGATTTATTATTAATGTTTATAAAAGAATTAATTAAAAATTTAGAGACAAACTAATGATGTCGAATTTTCATATTGGATAAGCCTTAAAATAATTCATACTTATGTGATAGACCAGCATGATTGTTTCGGCTATATTGTCGTGTAGATATCCATTTAAAAGTTGATAATTATTTTGGTTAGAAGGGGAAATAATAAAATTAATGATGCAAATATTTAATGGAGTTGTTAAAATCTATTGATACTAAAAATTAAAATTTTGAAGAAGATATATATTTCTTATTGTATGTTTGGGTTCCTATTTTTATATTTTTTGTATTTTTGTGCATTAAATTATCTGCCACTAAAAACAAAGATTTAAACATTAACAAAAAGATTTTCTATTAATAAACGATATTTTTATGAGATGCCTATGCAATATATTTTTTTTAAATTTTTTTTTTAACAAAAAAATGTTTGACCATTTATTTACATATTAATGAAATAAATTATTTTTCAACATAACATTTAAATTTTTGCTATTTGATAATGGTATAAAATATTGGATATTGAATATTTTGAAAGAAACTAAAATTCTGACACGTATTGAAAACGTGATTTCTTATGTTGGACAAATCTATTTCAATCTGTTCCCTTTAAAAATGAAAATAATTTCATATATGTTAATTTATTTTTAGTATCGTATAATTGAAATCAAATAGCTATACAAGAATTGAAGGATCCTATAAAATTATTAAATTGATTTTCAAAAAAAAAAAAGAAAAAGATTTTTCCCTGTAAAAATAAATTAAACGTAAACAATTATAAAAGGTAATAATTGCTTACCTGTAAAAAGTTTAATGGCAAACAATTATTGAAAAATATTTCCCTTATATATTCAAAATAAAGAAATTTGTTCATCTCCAAAGGCAGAACCCTATATCATATGTAAAAGGAATTGAATATGATGTAAAAGAATAATGTTTAATGCATATTTTACAAATATCTTTATACGGCTGTAATTTATTATCATCCATTCGAAATGCGGAAAAAATACTCCAGGAATTGTCGCAGCTACATTTGTGATCAACGGTTTTCACAAACCCAAATGTTATCGTTCTCCTTAACATATTTTATGCTTGTATTCAAACTCACAAATACCTTGTAAACGACACTCGCGAATGCATAAAACAAGGCATTCTATTTATATATCGCTATATATAAGGTTACAGAGGGGGGGGCAACGCCCGCTGCAAAATGTTCTCCGCAAGACGGAAACAAAAAGCGCATCAGGGACGTTCTTTCACATATCATAAAGTCAAATTGCATCGAAAAATGTGCCCAGGAATCGAAGAAAAATGCTAATTTGGTGAGGTGAATTGCTGGCGATCTGAATGATGCCCGTTGCCTTCTTTCATTTTCTTTTTTCTAAAAATAGTCTGATATCCTTGCAGCCGAAAGGAACAGTTCTAGGAAAACGGTGAATAGAATAAGATTGCATTCTAAATGGGACATTACGATCTCAATTATGTGTGACGGTGGTAAACGGGCTAAGAGAAATTGCTTTGCTTTTCACATTTACATCGGCTAAAGAGTTTCGGCAAAATATTTCCATTCTGGCTCAAAAATGTTCACCATGGTTATGCCAAAATAATGCCTTGTGACTTTTTATTGTGGCGATTCCATTTTTGCTTAAAGATCATAATCAAATAAATATGAATTTGCAAAAAATGTTTATTATACAATTTTTTCTGGAATGTATTGGTTCTCCAAGTAAATATTCTTCTTGTGGGGTTAATAAAACTATATTCTAACAAAAATTGGAATTAAGTTTTGCAATCAGGAGGCAGACATTTTGTTGAGAAGTTACTATCGTCTGATCACTTTTTGTTTATTATGACATTTATATATGTTCAAAATTGTTTTTGCTTAATTTTGTTACTATATATAAATATCAACAATTCACACACCTGCTAAAAAGTAACGGATAAGCAAAAACAGTTTTTAAAAATAATGAATTTTTCAAAACGGAACTTTTGATAATTTACCTCATAAAAGTCCTGGAAATTTAGAATAATAGCAATTGTTTCTTTATGGAAGTCATTGAATATCTAGATGCTGCTGTTGAGTAATTATTTTTAAATATATCTTTTTATTATATTAATCAAATATTATAATTAATAATGTTTAAAAAGCTATTTTTCAAAATACTCAAACTTTTCTTGTGTATAGTTATGAATGATTAATACATATTAAAGTATACTTTAGAGCGTCACAGTGAATGAAAATAATAAGGTATGCACAGTATTTATGTTGGACAAAGATATTTCAATCTGTTCCCTTTGAAAATGAAATTAATTATACATTTGTTTATTTTTTTTTTTTTATGGTGCGATTGAAATCAATTTCCTATGCAATTATTGAATGATTAAATAAAAATTATTAAATTATTTTTGAAAAAAAAAATATTTTGTCCGTGTTTAAGGTAAACAATTATTTAGAAATATTTCCTTTTTATATTAAAAATTAAGAAAAATTTGTTCGTGTCCAAATGCAGTCTCTATGTCGTTTATAAAAGAATTGAAAGCGAGGATGTAAAAGAATAATGGTTAATGCATATTTTACAAATATCTTCATACGGCTATAATTTATTATCATCCATTCGAAATGTGGAAAAATACTCCAGAAATTGTCGCAGTCCGACATTTGTGATCAACGGTTCCACAGACCCAAGTGTTATTGTTCTCCTTAACATATTTTATGCTTGTATTCAAACTCACAAATACCTTGTAAACGACACTCGCGAATGCATAAAACAAGGCATTTGTTTTATATACATCGCTATATATAGGTCACAGAGGGGAACGCCCACTGCAAATGTTCTACACAAGACGGAAACAAAACGCGCATCAGGGACATTCTTTCACATATCATAAAGTCAAATTGCATCGAAAAATGTGCCCAGGAATCGAAGAAAAATGCTAATTTGGTTAGGTGAATTGCTGGCGATCTGAATGATGCCGTAACTTTCTTTCTTTTTCTGCAAGTAGTCTGATATCCTTGCAACCAAAAGGAACAGTTCTGGAGGACACGGCGAATAGAATAAGAATGCATTCTGAATGGGACATTACGATCTCAATTATGTGTGACGGTGGTAAATGGGCTAAGAGAAATTGCTTTGCTTTTCACATTTACATCGGCTAAAGAGATTAGGCAAATATATCCATTCTGGTTCAAAAAATATTCGCTAAGGTTATATGCCAAACAATACTCATGACTTTTATTGCGGCGATTCCACTTCTGCTTAAAAGTACTTGAATGAAATTCGTAATCATATAAATATGAATTTACAAAAAAATGTTTATTATGCAATTTTTTCAGGGAACAGTAATGGAACTCGAAGTAAATATTCCTCTTGCGTTTGGGTTCTGTCTATCTAATTTTTTTTGTATTTTTGAGTATGAAATTATCTACCACTAAAAGCGAAGATTTAAACAGATGTCCTATTATTATTATTATTATTATTTGCAAAAATAACTCATTTTTCCTAATAAAAACTGTTTGGACATTTATTTATATATGAATGTAGTCATTATTTTTCAACTTAACATTTAAATATTTGCTTTTTATAAATGAAATAACGTCGAATATTGAATTTTTAAAGGAAATTAAATTTTGGTAGGTCTTGAAATCTTATATTGGATAAAACTATTTCGATCTGTTCCCTTTAAAAATGAGATTAATTTTTACATTTGTTCATTTTTTTGGGTTGTTGTGACTGAAATCTTATAACTGTGCGAAAAATTGAATGATTGTCTAAAACTATTAAATTGGTTTTTTCAAGAAATCATTTTTCAATATTTTTATTGAAAATCAATATCAATTTCAATTTTCAATATTTTGTTAAATATCAATATCAATTTCAATTTTCAATATTGTGTTGAATATCACTATCAATTTTAATTTTCAATATTTTGTTGAATATCAATATCAATTTGAATTTTTCAATATTTCCTTGAATATCAATATCAATTTCAATTTTCAATATTTTGTCCAGTAAAAATTAATTAAAGTTAAACAATTAATAAAGGTAATAATTACTTATCTGTAAAAGGATTAAAAGGTAAACAATTATTGAGAAATATTTCCCTTATATATTAAAATATAGGAATTTGTTCGTGCCTAAAGTCAAACTCTATAACGTTTGTAAAAGGAATTGAATGCGAGGTAAAAGAATAATGTTAAATGCATATTTTACAAATATCTTTATACAGGCTATAATTTATTATCATTCCTTCGAAACGCGGAAAAATACTCCAGAAATTGTCGCAGTCCTACATTTGTGATCAACGGTTTCACAGGAACCAAATGTTATCGTTCTCCTTAACATATTTTTAAGATTGTATTCAAACTCACAAATACCTTGTAAACGACACTCGCGAATGCATAAAACAAGGCATTCTATTTATATACATCGCTATATATATGGTTACAGGGGGTGGGGGAAGACGCCCGCTGCAAAAATGTTCCCCGCAAGACGGAAACAAAACGCACATCATGGACATTCTTTCGCATATCATAAAGTCAAATTGCATCGAAAAAAATGTGCCCAGGAATCGAAGAAAAATGCTAATTTGGTGAGGTGAAATGCTGGCGATCTGAATGATGCCCGTTTCTTTCTTTTCTTTTTTTCTGAAACTAGTCTGATATCCTTGCAACCGAAAGGAACAGTTCTGGGAGGGAAACGGCGAATAGAATAAGAATGCATTCTGAATGGGGCATTACGATTTAAATTATGTGTGACGGTGGTAAATAGCTAAGAGAAATTGCTTTTCTTTTCCCATTTACATCGGTTAGAGAGTGTAGGTAAATATATCCATTCTGGCTCAAAAATATTCGCCAAGGTTATATACCAAATAATACTCGTAACTTTTATTTTGGCGTTTTCATTTTTGCTTAAAAAGTACTTGAATGAAATTCATAATCAAAAAATTTGAGTTTACAAAAAAATGTTTATTATGCAATTTTTTCAGAGACAGTGATGGCTCTCGAATTAAATATTCGTCTTACCAATATTGTAGTCATATTTCATAAATAACTATAATCTATGTTGTAAAATATAACTATAATTTCTATTATAAATTATAACTATAATCTCTATTATAAACTATAACTATAATCCATATTGTAGAAGTAATGATTAATGTCTTACATGGAATATCGTAGAAGATTTTGATTGCATTTACTGAAACATAATGCCAAATTTTAAGTTTTAGGCATTGATTTTTAAACCAGCTAATGAATAACTCAGATTAAATGCTGGAAATTTGAGTCACTGTAATAATATTTCAAAAAATGCATATTTTATTCAAAAAGAAATTTAGAACTGTAAAAGTAACCCTTAGTAAATTTCCATCTAGTATTGCATAATTTGCATTCATAACTAAGTAGATATGCTGATAAAATTTGAGTTTTTCATGGTATTACAGTGAAACACGATGAATTCTTAACATCCATGCTTTATTTCATCGTAAAAAATTTCGACCTAAGATTTATTATTAATGTTTATAAAAATTAATTAAAAATTTAGAGGCAAACTACTGATATCACACTTTCATATTAGCTAAGCCTTGAAGTAATTCATACTTATTATGTCAGAGACAAACATGATTGTTTCGGCTATTTTTGTCATATAGATATCCATTCAAAAGTTGATAATTATTTTGGTTTGAAGGGGAAATAATGAAATGAATGATGCATATCTATATATCTTATGGAGTGTTTAAAGTCTATTGATACTGAGAATTAGAGTTTTGAAGAAGATATTTATTTCATTTTGTGTGTTTGGGTTTGCTATATTTTTGTATTTCTGTGTATTAAATTGTCTGCCACTAAAAAACAAAGTTTTAAACATTGACTAAGATTTTCTATTAATCAACCATATTTTTATGAGATGCCTAAAGCAATATATATTTTTTTTTTTTGTAACAAAAAAATGTTTAGAAACTTAATTACATATGAACGTAGTAAATTATTTTTGATTTAAAATTTATATTTGTGCTATGTATTAGCGAAATAATATGTCGGATATTGAATATTTTAAAGGAAACTAACATTTTGATGCGTCTTGAAAACAGAATTTCTTATACTGGATAAAGCTATTTGAATTTATTCTCTTTAAAAATGAAATTGATTTTACATTTGTTCATTTTTTTTTTGTATCTTATAATTGAAATCAAATAGTTATGCAAGAATTGAATGATTCTATAAAATTATTAAATTGGTTTTCAAAAAATTATTTTCCCCTTGTAAAAGTTAATTAAAGGTAAACAATTATTAAAGGTAATAATTGCTTACCTGTAAAAGATAAAAAGAAAAAAATTATTGAGAAATATTTCCCTTATATATTAAAAAAAAGAAATTTGTACATGTCCAAAAAAGGCAGAGCCTATATCGTTTGTAAAAGGAATGAATGCGAGGTAAAGAATAATATTTAATGCAGATTTTACAAATATCTTTATACAGCTGTTATTTATTATCATCCATTTGAAACGCGGAAAAATACTCCAGGAATTGTCGCAGCCCTACATTTGTGATCAACGGTTTTCACAGACCCAAATGTTATCGTTCTCCTTAACATATTTTATGCTTGTATTCAAACTCACAAATACCTTGTAAACGACACTCTGGAATGCATAAAACTAGGCATTCTATTTATATACATCGCTATATATAAGGTTACAGAGGGGTTCGCCCGCTGCAAATGTTCTCCGCAAGACGAAACAAACGCGCATCAGGGACGTTCTTTCGCGTATCATAAAGTCAAATTGCATCGAAAAATGTGCCCAGGAATCGAAGAAAAATGCTAATTTGGTGATGTGAATTGCTGGCGATCTGAATGACGCCCGTTTCTTTCTTTCTTTCTTTTTTCTGAAAGCAGTCTGATATCCTTGCAACCGAAAGGAAAAGTTCTGGAGGAAAGCGGCGAATAGAATAAGAATGCATTCTGAATGGGACATTACGATCTCAATTGTGTGTGACGGTGGTAAATGGGCTAAGAGAAATTGCTTTGCTTTTCACATTTACATCGGCTAGAGAGTTTAGCAAATATATCCATTCTAGCTCAAAAAATATTCGCCAAGGTTATATGCCAAATAATGCTCGTGACTTTTTATTGTGGCGATTCCATTTTGATTAAAAGTACTTGAATAAAATTCGTAATCAAATAAATATGAGTTTGCAAAAAATGTTTATTCTGCAATTGTTTCAGAGACAGTAATGCCACTCGAAGTAAATATTCTTTTCGGGGGTTGAATAAAACTATATTCTAACAATAACTAAAATGAAAATTTTTGTATTTAGCAGGCATACATTTATTTGAGAAGTTATGACCCTCTGATGGCTTTTTATTTATTAGATTTTTTATATAAATTAAGAAAAAGTTTCAAAAATCTTTTTTAAATTAAATGTTTCATTTTTCCTTTTTTAAATTATCATTTAAAAATGTTTCCTTCAGAATCTCATTTTTCGTTTTTCATTCATAATAAAAAATATTTCATGTTTAAAAAATGCTCATTTTTTATGGTAATAAATACAATTTACATGCTTTTTTTTATTTTAAATAGCCTCACGAATTACAAAATAAATAAAAAGGTAATTAAAATATAAACAAAAATAATTAATTTGAAAATATTTGCAAAGCTATTTTTCATCAACATAATAGTCGAAGATAATTTTTAAAATTAAAAGAGTTAATTATTAGAATTTAATAGTTAAAATGAACATAAGACATCCTAAAAATATATACCATATATTTAAATCCAAAGCCATGCAACATCTTTTGGGAATAAGTTTAATTAAAGCTTTAATTCTGTAATATTTGGCATCTAAATGAAAAGATAAAAAAATAAAAATAAAAATAAACTGCTGATGACAAAAAAAAAACACATCATTAGCGTTCATTATAACAAAGCAGTTCAGAAATAACACAAGAAGAATTTTTTTTGTAGCATATGGCTTTTATTGTTATTATTTATTTAAAATTTCAAAATAGTCTGTTATATTTTATTTATTTTAACATTTATCTTTGTTCTTAAAATAATATCAATTATATTTCTTCTTAAATTAACAATACTTAAAATTCATATAGTATGAAGAATCATTTATAAAGGAATCATAAAAAAAATTATAATTGAAATGATATGCACATAATATATATATATAATTGTAATAACAAAATTATAAAGCCCAATTCCTTAAAAATATTATAAATGTAAAATTATTTTACTTGAGGAAAAATTAAAAATTATAAAAATTAATCAAATTATAAATATTCTCCGAATATTAGAGAATTTAATTAAAAATATGGAGTTGTTTAATTATTATACAAAGATAAAAAATAATTAGAAAGAAAAGAAGTAGAACAGTATATGTAAGACACATCTGTTAACAGCAGTTTATTTATATTATTACAAAACGTTAAAAATATATCATTATAGTATAACAGTCATATATTATCATATATAAACATAAACATTCATCATATATAATGATAAAAACTCTTTAAAATACATAAACGAAATATTTGATTAAAATAATTATAACTTATTTTTAATTTATTTAAATAATAAAATAACATCTATTTATACTCCATAAAAAATTAAAATATATGTGAAAATTAGAAGTTGTTTATTTTATTCCCATATTTAATGAACAATTCTGCATTTTATTCCTGTATTTAAACAAATAGCATCTCATAGAATTTTTCATTTCGTTGAAAAATTCATGAAAACTATTGGCCAAAATTTCGCAATAAATAAAGTGAATTCATCAACTATTAATCATATTCATATCTCTCGCTTAAAAAGCAAATAAACTTCTACAGCCTCCAAAATCAATCACGGTAACCATTGAATGGAGAATTTCTGAGTAGCCTATTTTAAAGAGAATTCCTTATGCTGAAAAATCGATAGGTAATTACAGGAAAATTCTTCGGAAAAAAGTTAATCCTTAAATTTAAGACCAAGAAAACAAAAATCTGTCAGCCATTCATTAAACTTTTCTTTGGTGTATTCTACTTTTCCCCCTAAAGTTTTTAATCAAAAATTAAGATTCCCTTTTCGAAAAATACTGAAATATCTCTAATAAGATTTCATCAAATTTAAATTACGACGTTGGGCAGATGGTGGTGTCGTTCGGAAAAGAATTTCCCAAACCTAATCTTTCCCATCCAAACAAAGCTTGCATATTAAAAATACATACTCTCTTTCGCTATTGAGCAAGCAGTCGATAGTCTGGTAAAGAAAGCATTAAGTTTTGTATTATGTACTTCGGAGGAAATTGAGATTATGCACTTAAAATATTGTTCCAAACTGAGTTTTCAATATCTTTACGTATAGATTTAATTAATTAAAAATAGATTTGTTTATACTTTTTTATGGTAAAATCTTGTTCATTGTAAACAATTGCTAAGAAGCATGTAAAAGACTGTATGAAAAATCCCAGCAAAAAGTATTTGCTGGGACTACTTTGCTATCCTACTACTGTTCCCAAAAAAGTAAGACCAATTAATTTTTTTCAAAAATTTTATTTATTTTTCCAAATTTATTTAATCGCCTTTAAAGTAATCCCCTCCGGACACAATGCATTTATAAGAACTTTTTCTAATCCTCAATGCACGCTAAAAAGTCATCGGCAGGGATGACCTTCAAAGCCCACGGCGATTCACGTTGAACCTCTTGAATTGACTCAAACGATGTCCCCGGGATGGTCTTTTGAGTTTTGGGAATAGCAAGAAGTCGCACGCGTGTATACGGTGGTTGTAGAACAATATGGGCTTAATCGAATCAATGCAGAATCGAATGGGTTCAAGAATCAATGCAGTGTGAGCTGGCGCATTCAGTGTTTTCGGTACCAATCGAGATTTGATGCATTTGAGGCCCAAAATGGAATTGACCGATCCTTTTGAAATCCTCAAATTCGTCGATCTCTAATTATAAATCGACGGTTTGCAAGCCACATATCTTTAATTTTTTGGATGTGAGCTTCGTCGGTTGATGTTGGTTGTCGACGAGAAGGCTGTTCGTCTTCAACGCGTTCTCTGCCTTCTTAGAACTGTTTATACCACTTCTAAACATTTCTTTCCGATATAGGAATGCTCATCGAATGCCTTCTGCAACATTCTAACAAAAAACATTCTGCAAACAAAATTTAAAGCAAGTTCTTTGCTCAATTAATTCAGACATTTCACAAATCGCCGGAATCAGTTTTAGCGTCTCACAAAGTCAAGCGTAACTTAAACACTAATGAATATTTTGACGTCAAATTTTATACAAATGTCAAGAACAGTGCCAGCAAATTGAAATTCCTTAAGCACCGGGAATTTTAAATTACAAATTGGTCGTACTTTTTGGACACAGTAGTACATTTCCTTTTTAACAGATTTTTATTGGGTAATTTCTTTTTATAAGTTTATTATAGTCACTTCACTGTTTCTTTGACAAGAAAAAAATCTCTAAAAATCTGCCAATTTTATAACAAAGAATGAAGATTTTTTTATCAATTTAACGACATTCTATCATACTTAATTGTTTTGTTGGTATATTTATTAAAAAAATGTTTATATTTATTTATTATTTTCATCAAAATAATTAATTAATTAATTTTATCTTTTCTTGCAAATATTTTCTATTAATTTATAGTTAATATTTGAAAAAAATCAGAAATAGAGTCAAAAATGTATAAATAGTTGTATTATCTCATTAAACTGTTGTTTTGAATTCTTTTTTACGTTCCCTTCTATAGGAGGTATCTTCTGGATTTGTATTTACTAAATTAAAGTAATTAAATTAAGATAAATAAATAAATAAATTTAATAATAAATAAATGCTAATATTATTTTGGAATGATACTTACCTTAATAACTTACTTATTTTATTATGAACAGGAAATGATTAAAAAAAGACTTACATGCTTTGAATTAAACAAAAAAGGATTTGTGATTTTTTTCTAAATAAAAAAAATTATTTTTTTCCTACAGTTATAATAAAAACTAGCCTTAACATAGAGATATACTTCTTTAAATTATATAAGAGATAAATTTAATCAAAATTTTCAACAAAAAAAATAATTTTTAAGATAATAGTAAATATTTTTAACATAATTTTCTAGATAAAAAAAAAAGCTTATTATTCCATTACCTTAATTGAAATTAAAGCTAGCATTAACTTAGGTATATTAACATTTTTCTAAAAAAAAAATATATTCAATTCATTTCTTCTCTTTTATAACTGAATAATCTTAACCTTGAAGGTAGCAGCTTATCTCTTCCTTAAACATAAAATTATTTTAATCTATCTTCCTATTAAATAAAACTAATTTTAAAGAAAAAATTATAATACATTCATTGTGACTTCCATTATTGTATCTAATGCTGGAACTTATGTAGAGTTATCAACTTATTATCTCATTTGAATTTAATTTAAATCTCTACATTTCTGGTCAAATAAAAAACTCATCATTTTCTAATGTAGAATATTAATAAAGTTAAATTTTAAAATTAGCATATTTTAAAAAAAATTACCAATATGTATTATGATGAATAATAAATTCCTCATTCCACACCCACAATTAAAATAACGACTTGCATTGATCTCAAAGTATTAATCCACCTCCTCATTATAAATGAAATCCGTGTATTTTTCTTTTTAATAAGGAAGTAAAAAAAAGAAAATCTAAATAAATATCGCTTTATTATATGCTACATCGATGCACTTCATCCTTATAAATAAAATAAAAAATATAAATAGTTCAATCAAATAAAATTTCCCTAGATAAAAATTTAATTAAAATCAAGATTAGCATAAACCTAGAATGGCCACTCAACAACTGAGACCAAGCAAACTGTTGCAAAATCCACCACTCATCGATGCATCTCCTCATTATAAATAAATTTAAAAAATCCAAATATTTCAATTAAATAAAATATTTCTCTATATAAAAAATGAAATTAAAATCGACATTAGCATAAGCCCAGAATGGCCACTCAGGCGTGAAACAACCCAGACTGAGCAAACTGTTGCAAAAATCCTACCACTCATCGATTGGGGGGCCCTCGAAGATGATTAACGCTCTTTCCCTCGCAGCGAATAATCCCTCCGTAACAAGCCATTTGACACAACAAGATGGCCATCATCGGCCGGAGTCTTCCATCACCCATTAAGCAGGGGAGATAACCCACAGGCGGAACTGGAACGGTGGCACCTGCTGTCCGCTTCCTCAAGTCACAGAGCTCATTGCTAATTCCCGCAGATAAGCACTCAATGATCGGTTTCATAACTCGCGGAAGCATATGGCGGTCTAATTAACTGATCTGCTACTGGCAGATATTAGAAAGTGCTGCTGCACCGTCCCCAGCACCGAGGAGGGGAGATTCCTGATTGGTGCTAGAGAACATCCCGATTGCAGACGCAGGGGACATTTACGCTAAATCGTGTGAATAGTGGAGTGTAATATGGAGTGCTCAGTATGTATATTAGCCCAGGTTTTAGTTCAACTAATTGGGAAATTTGTATCTCACTAACGTTTCCGCCACTTTTGGGTTTGTTATGTCTTTCGTTCTGCTGAGTGTGTTTTTTGTTTATGTGGAAGGTTCTTTGAAAATTTGCTGAACAATTTCCTTTTGCTTGTTATAGAAATAGGAAAGCTTCTACAGTGACATTCGGGTTGTTCGAAAATTTTTATGTACAGACAATTTTATTTTTAAACAAGCTTTGCTACATGTTCGTTTAAAAATAAAAATTAATAAAAAAAATCTTGTTTGCTTGAAACATGAGATTGTTATAATTTTAAAAACTAGGAACTAAGAGCAGATTTGATATCGATTATATTGATATGCAAAAGACTCTAGCTTTTAGTATTAAGCAGCTTAATTTAATAATGATATTATCAAATTCATTTAAAAACAATATATTTTGCCCTACTAGTTTATAACTTATGTGTAGGAAACGATACTTTGGAGAAGAAACTTAATCAATGTAATTTACAAAAATACAAGAAAAAAAAAAAAATTCTTCTGTTACTTGTAAGAAGCTATCTGAGAATAAATTATGATGTTCTTCATGCGTTAAGGAAAGGTTTACATATTAATTCCCAAATTTTTTATTATAAAAATTTTTCCATGAACCTGGAGAGTAATCTGAATAAAATATTTGTATTTTAAACTGCATTAAATTTTCTATAATAGTTATACACTCCAACGTCTAGCGACCATTAGAAGCATACAACAAGTCTGATTTCTATTAATGAACATATGATATTTTGGATTTATCGATAGTTATACAAATTATAAATAAAATTTTATTGCTCAACTTTTTATTCTTTGCCCATCATGCTACATAATTCTTCAGTTTTTTTCTTTCTATAATTTATTATTTTAGCTCTTGATGTCATTATATCAAGAAAATGGTAAAATCAATGATATTATTGTAACATATTCATTTACAAAAATTTACACATATAAGGAAACTAAAATCGAGATATAGCAGAAATGAAATTAAAGTAGAAACAATGATAGATCACAGACTAACTTACAATTAATTCTCCTACATCAAGTAAGATATGTTATACAATTTAATTTAAACGTAAGTCACTTAAACTAATTCACTCTAAATATAAGTTATTTAGAGTGAATAGGAATTTATAATGAAACGAATTGTAGACCACTAAGTTCTGAGAAACCTTTAATCATAGCTGCTGAGTTAATTAAACAATATCTTTGAAAGGGAAATTTCATTTAAAGATTTCGTCTGAAAAACTCATCAGATCATTTAAAACTGTTCATTTTTGTATCCACATTAGAATTGGAGAATTAAATTGAATTATAAAAAAAAATCGAATTGAACTAAAAATAAATAGCTGTTGTCCCTAATTGATTAAAACTAATAGTTAAAATAAATTTGTTGAAAACCGCTACTCTTAATAAGGTGTTTGAATTTCAAATTAATGATAAATCAATAATATAAATGCATAATTGATATAATTTTTTATTTCATTCTAATAATATTATTATTTCATTCTAATATTATTATATTAGAATGAATTAGTTTAAAGAAAGTTATATTATCTTTCTAAGGAAATTTCATTTTCTTATATATGAGATCATAAGTAATATTAATTAAATAAATATTGACCATTGTCATCATCTTACTCATTTTTTGCCTGATGTGTAAAAGGCATTATCATTTGAAGATAGGAACATTACCACTGCCTTTTGGATGCCCTGAAAACTTCAAAATTTATTTGCTTTAAGAAAATTTTGCATCATGAGGATCTATTGGTAGTCAGATGGTACCATTTCAAGCGAGTATGGTGGATGTGATAAAACTTCATAACCAAGAGCCTGGAATTTTCCTTCGTAATAAATGCCGCTTAAGCCTTGGCATTGTCATGTTGGAAGATAAAACCCTTTCCGTTATACAGTGCTGAACGACGTTCATGTAATTTTGTTTCCAGTCGGGTTAACTGGTATACAGGCATACAATATAGGTATGCAGTTCCAACAGGATAGGACCTCGGTAATCCCAAAAATGTAATGCATTAGCTGTTTGGGGGCAAATTGACTTTCACAAGGGTAGGAGGGGAACTGTCTAGCATTAACCTTGGCTGTTTCCTCACTGCATTGTTATACACAATCAACTTTTCATTACCAGTAACCAGGAGTTCCAAGAACGGCTCATATTGTATCTTCTCGTTCAAGCAAATAAGAAGCAATAGAAATGCGATCAGCCATATTTTTTTTGCTTAATTCACGGGGGATCGAATGACACCATTTGTAGACAAAGAAAACATCAGAACCTTATCAAGTTTCTTTTGGTTTTCCGGTGCAAGGTTCATCTTGAAGCTTAATGTCCCTGACTTGAATTTTTCTAAGCCCTCTTTGGACCATACGCATTCTAAGTGTATATGGTCCAAAGACGAAACACAAATTTTTATTAGCGTCCGTCGAATTATGGCCAAGTTGGATAAACCATAGAGTACCTAAAATAAATCTTTCGTGATCCATAATATACGCTATTTCTTAAAATTTAATACTTAACAAACAAATTTAATATCAAAAATCAAAACGGGAAATATTACCTTTCAATTAATACCAAAATTGTCTGAATCTCTCAAAGGACGATGAAATAACGAGCATTTCAAGTGGATTAACAGATAAACGACTTAAATTTCTTACAGCCTACTACATTATTATATAATGTAGTAGGCTGTGAGAAATTTAAGTTGCTGCCATTAGTTAAATGCTGCCCATTAGATAATCTCTCAATAATAAGAATACTGAAAAATATTAAGAGTTACTAAACTATACAAAGATATATATTAAGAATAATATGCATTAATTATTTTATTACTTTAGTTCTAAGAAAAAAAATAAAACTGAAAACAAAATAAACTAAATTTAAACAAGAAAAATAAGTTTAATGTCTTAAAATATATTTTGATTAATTCTATTTAATCCATTATTTTAACCGATTTAAGTCTTGTACAAAAATCTTTTTTTTTTTTTTTGTGCATAATCCAAAATAAAACTACAAATTACCAAGTACTTACAATGGCGACATTACAGAAAGACCAGGCGGCATTCCAAAATCCCTATCTGCACAACAAGTCGATCTAATAAACAAAATTAAAGCAGAAAACTCTTTCCCTTGAAAGACTTAAACTTAAGAAGAAAATTCCAAATTAAATAAGCAAAATGGCTGGAATAAATTAAGTCGAGAGCATGGCCCATGAGGATTGCCAGGGCCGTTTGCCTGTCCCATTAATTTCGAGACACGGATGGCGAGACATAATGAATTGGGGGAGAGGGATTCCCGAGATCTCGTCTAAGATCCCTGGGTTGCTGATAAACGAGGATTTACTGTCATTCGAAGAATCCCGAATATCACAGTGGCTGCCCATTAGAGCAACCTGTATGCGCGTTTCTTTCGCTTCCATATTGCTGAAACCAAATCGAAATAAATATGATAATGGCGGGACACATTATCTCATTAGGAATCCTTGATTTATATCCTCCATGCTCATGTTAGTTCTGCTTTCAAGTTGAATTATAATGAGTAGTGTGTAAAGGGTTTCGTTCCTTTGGAAAGGTTTTTAAGATAAAGATCTGGTTAGCAGTATAATTTATTGAAGATTTTATAAATTAAAACAATGTTCCTCAACGTTTTACTGATGGTTATCAGGTGTATTTCCTCATAAAACTGCGTTGTTGACAATGAATTAGCAGAAAGTTATGCCTGAGTTTTCATCGAAAACTCAAAATGACAAGATAGATAATTTATCCTCAATATCGCATTTCCATTGCATTTTTACTGAGCTTAAATTGACGTAAATGAGATTATCGAAAGCACATTTTCTCATTAAAAATTCTTAATTAATATTGATAACTTAAATTACGTTATTGCAATTAATGAGGTAAAATGTGCTATTTTGATTACATAAAACGTGTTTTACGTAATTATAAGTTCAAGCCGATGTTCTTTGTTACTCTTTCATTAACAATAGATTTTGTTGAACGTTTAACAACAGAAAATAAAAGATTTCGTATACTTTACTAAGGTCAATAAATAACGTATGACTTAAAATTACATGTTTTTATTTATTAGTAATTGATGGACACCGTTTAGAGTTACTTGTAAAGGAGGATTTGTTGCCATTCGATAGATGCAGAATTTTCAGTTGCTGTCCATAATGCGATAGTGCCTTTCTTTCGTATCATATTGTTGAAATAAAATCAAAATAAATATAATATTGGAGGGACATATTGTTTTATTAGAAATTATAGACTTATATCTTGCATATTTTGGTTAATTATTTTTCCATGCTGACTATAATTTGTAGTAGGGGAGGATTTGCTTTTATTATTCATTTCATTTCGAAAAAGGCTTTAGTTAAATACATAGTCGGCTATGAATTTTGTAGATGATTTTGTAATTAAAAAATAATTGCATTATTAAATATAATTAAGAGAATATATCACGTTATTGTACTTCAAAAGACTTTATATAAATATTCAGTGCTAAAAATATTTCAGATATAGACAGAGTGACATTGACTTTCAGATGTAACCAAAATGTCTGACATTTTTTTCCATGTATATGTACGTGTTGGCTACGCTGACTAATGATTATTGTCATAGAAAAATTTGCCTATTCGCACATTTGAAAATGTGGAAAATTTGCAGGTGGATGACCATCGCTTTAAATTTAGATTGCATCATTATTTCATTTAAAACTTATTTTTTTTTTAAATGTTTATGCAAAAAGCAATGAAATAATAATTTATGACTTTTCTTTGACTAATAGATCAGAACTTTTATGATTAACATGACTAGGTTGAACACATACACACACACAAAACACGCCATGAAATATATTTTTTTTAAATTTCTACAATACTATATTCCTTATGAAACATTTGTCGTGTGTGTTTCCTTAAAACTTTATATAAAATTAAATTATTTTAAATAAAATTAAATAATTTTAAAAATTGTAATCAAAAGTCTTCTGCCTTTCTCTGTGCTCTTCTCCAGAGAGATTTATATTGTTTTATGATGAGTAACTACAACTTTGGAGCATTTAGGTTTTCTTTGTTTTTCTTTCTAACGCAGCTGACAAACACAGACAGCTTGGTCTTAGATGCCTTAAGGAAAGTGCTGCACAGAGGTACTCACTTTGCATAACCCAGGGGGCGCATGTAACTTGAAGATAAGCCACGGGCGCGGAGTAACAATGCCCCCGCAACGCTCTGTGATCATATTAGACCGGTACCTACTTCTTAAAGTGGATTCCGAACCACTACAAACAACCAGGCACCCGCTGGGACTCGAACCCGAAACCTGTGGTACCAAGCACCAGAGCGCTAGCCACTCGGGCGAATTCAGGAGCAGGTTTTCTTTGTTAAATAATAAATATATTGATAACATGTGTGTATATATAGGCCTAAATGTGACCTGTTTTGGACATACATTCTTTAATTAAATTTCCTGTAGAATAATAAAGTAAACTCATTTTTAGGCTTTGAGATTAGTTAAGTTGGCAAACAATGGCCACATTTTTCCCAGGAGCTAAGAAATAAAAATATCTTAGATAGAGATGAATGTTTAGATTGCAATGTTGCATCACGACTTTCTGTTATTATTTCGTTATCACTAATAAGAAAACATTAAAAAAATATTTTTCAATTCCTACTATTAGCTCACACTCTCCCTATATATATCTTGTTCAAATTTTCAATCGTTAATTAAATACTTTTTATTCATCCACTCCAGTTCAAATTATTTTTTTTTGAACTTGTAGTGGACACTGGATGTTAATGCAATTTTTCAAATATTAATTCAGTAATTAAATTTAATTAATTAATTTTATATTTTTTTTTTCATTTAAGTTGCATATATCTACCAATAGATGGCGCAGATAAATTTAAAAAAATGAATGAAAATTATTTATAAATAACTTTTTGCAATAAAGGGAAAAAAAGTATGAATTTGCTTAAATTTTTTTATATATTACTTGTTATATATTAAATATTAACTTATTTAGTGAAATTATGGCTGGATCATCAGGAAGTTAAAAATTTCAATAAAATGGCGCATTTCATAGGAATATTGAAAATTATTTTAGAACATCATCCACGATATGAATTTTTTAAGTTAAAGTCACTGTTAAGGCAGATATGAAGCAGCACGCGCGAAGCTGTGGTTGCAGATCTGATTTAAACAAATTTACTAGGATTGAATAAAGTATTTTTGTGGGCTATTTTTCTAATTTTTTTTCTGCTTACGAAATAAAAAAGAATAAAGCAGAACAAATAAATTTTGAAATAACTTATCTTATCAAATAAGTTCCTAACAAATTATTTGTTCTTTTTTTACACTTGCATTTTTATTTTCTTACACGAATTTATAAATTTATGTAAGACTCATTTTGAGCTGATAATATTCATCTTATAATGTTTCACTGAATTGTTTTATGATATAAGTCGAATATGTTTTTTATAACCCTTTTAAATAATTCAGTATTACAAATTTTAATTTCCTGTGGAATCATGCATTTAACTTTAAATACTTAAAAATTTTTGTGTTTGCAATGTGTATTTACTTAATTTTCTAAATAATGTAGTTTAATGGTAAGTTTTAAAGTAATTAAAGATCATTTTTCTTCAAGCAAAAACGTTTTTAGACAGTATCTTATTAATAATCGAAAACCAATAATTATAGAGATCGTTTTATTGTTCCTATTTCAATTTTATATTTGTTAGTAATAGTTTTAAATAAATTGAATTTATATCAAATCAAAAATGTTTTACGTTAATAAAAATTTAAAATAATAAAAAATGATAAAACATATACCATTGTCAAAATTTTAGATATGGTAGCTATTTATTTCAAATGAATCTCATAAAAGTTGAGATTAATAGGTAATTTACATATCGCATTTGTTTTAGTATATACTTTATAATCTAATTTTAAATGTATTCTTTGATTTTACTATAGATTTTCATGCCAAAATGTTTTACAACAATAATTTTTAATATGCACTTGCGATCCATTATCATCTTATCTTTGGTTCTTCAACATTCATCATTTTTATTCAACGTTCACAGAACAATGGCTGAACAATTTTAACAATAGAAATAAAACTCGCTTAGATAAGAACCCATTTTCCCACATCGATTGTTTGAAAATTTTACAGATCTTGAGAAAAAGCGAAACGTTTTATTTATGCTAATAAAAGAACTGAAAAAGAATTTAAAAAAAGATGTTGAATATTTGTTGTGTGGTTTAAAAAAATCCCCAAATGATCAAACAAAAACAATCTATTATCGTAAATAAATAAATAGATAGAGTTGTCCCAGATTTAATTATGCAAATAATTGTTATACACATGCAATTTTAAATAAATATTAAAATTTATATAATTATTTGTATACGTAATTTTATATAATCTTATTTTCGAGGTCACAGTTTTCTGGATTGAGTCCCGGAGATACCAGGGATGTTTGTAGATGTTCGAAATCCCCTTTAAGATGTAAATCCCGATCTAATATGAATGTAGGGCGTTGGGCTTAAAACTGATAACTTTACAAAAAGAAAACCTTTCCTATCTCGAAATCTGCCCTTAAGCAGATGGCTTTAGCCTATTATAAGGCTTTTGAGCCAATGGAAAATTTTGTTTTGTTTTGTTTGTCTCTCTGGTATTTTGCGCACACTTTAGGTTAACTATACCAGGACCTACAATTTAACGCGGATACCAAACCACAAACATGTATGGCACCACCAGGATTCGAACACCTGAATCTTGTGGATCAAAGGCCAGAGCGTTAGCCCATTGGTCAACTGGCAGCGCAATGAAGAAAAAGCAGAATTTTATATAAATACACTTATGCAAATAATTAAAAAAACATTTTTTTTTTTTTACTCTATATACTCTTTTTTACACAATTGACCATGGGGTTGCTCAATGAAGAGGAAGAAGAATTTTATATAAATATTCAAGTGCAAATAGTTTTTTAATACAATTTTCTTACTCTATGTACACTTATTTACTTTATTGACCATGAAGTAAAGGCCGCCCAATAAAGAAGAAGAATTTTATATAAATATTCAAGAGCAAATAGTTTTTTTTAATACAATTTTTTTACTCTATGTACTCTTATTTACTTTATTGGCCATGAAGTAAAGGCTGCCTAATAAAGAAGAATAATTTATATAAATATTCAAGTGCAAATATTTTTTTAATACAATTTTTTTTTTTTACTCTATGTACTCTTATTTACTTTATTGGCCATGAAGTAAAGGCTGCCTAATAAAGAAGAAGAATTTTATATAAATATTCAAGTGCAAATAGTTTTTTAATACAATTTTTTTACTCTATGTACTTTATTTACTTTATTGGCCATGAAGTAAAGGCTGCCCAATAAAGAAGAAGAATTTTATATAAATATTCAACTGCAAATAGTTTTTTAATACAATTTTTTTACTCTATGTACTCTTATTTACTTTATTGGCCATGAAGTAAAGGCTGCTAAAAAAGAAGAAGAATTTTATATAAATATTCAAGTGCAAATAGTTTTTTTAATACAATTTTTTTACTATATGTACTCTTATTTACTTTATTGGCCATGCAGTAAAGGCTGCCTAGTAAAGAAGAAGAATTTTATATAAATATGCATATGCAAATAATTTTTTTACTAAATTTTTTTACTCTATGTGCTTAAAACTGTACCCTCAATTAATCATATATTAATAAACATAATATAAGAAATTTTACGTTAACACACATCATCTTTTTCCAGTGTCCCCACAAGAAATGATAGATCGATATTATACTATACAATACAAAAATGTTATCAATTTTTAAAAATAAAATTTCGCACAAGCCCTATAAAAGATAAAAATTCGACACATAGAGAGAAAACGCTAACGGCTGTCTATTATTTCAAGAATTAATTTGAAAATAATAGCTTAATAGTTTACTTAATGGAATCTGATTGTTAATGACTTGGAGTGTCAGTTTTCATCAAGCGTAATTCAATAATAAGTAACTCAAGTCATTCTGACGAAATTAATTATGAGCCTGAATGAATATGATTTCATTAGAGTTGTTCAAAGTCAACTTGCATTAATTCATTCTCTAGAAAGATTCATTATTTTTTTACTTAACACAGGGGAAATCTGTGACAAAATATGAGAAGCCAGGAATTTATGAAATCTGGAACAAGGAATAAATTAAAATGAATTTTAATTATAAATTATTTGATTCAAATATTTGAAGTAAAAATTTTTTTTGTGATAAATACAATTAAAACGAGTAATTTCATTTACGGATTCGTAATTTAGAAACTGAATTAGTCTTTATTAATAATGATGCATCATATATATGTTAATATTTTACTACAGTTTAAAAAGTCCTATAATTGTCCTCTTAAACATTTTATTCTTGATATATATTTTATTTCCAAATTAATGTGAAAGAGTGATTCATATTATCACATTTTTAAGATATTTAAAGAATTGCACATTCTTCTTATACTCAGTCTTATACATACACTCATGTCCATAAATTAAGGATAATGAAGTTTAGGCAAAGAAAGAGACCGAAGCAAAACAAATTTGACTTATTTGTAAAGTCAATTTATTGAACAAAAGGTAAAGAGCAAAAAAAGATGCTATATGTTTGACATAATTAATAAAAATTGCGATTTTACTCCTCGAGCAAATTTCAAAAAAGAACCTATTTACAAAAAACAGTATAACATGGTTAGTATGATGGTTAATATGGAGTATGTCACCCGGACGATGCAATACAGGACTTACAACGCCTAGGCATGCTGAGTATCAAATTATCAATCTGATCTTGGGGAATATTACACCACTCATCAAGCAATGCCCTCCAAAGTTCCGGTTGACAGATCGGAGGGGGTTGACGGGCTGCAATTCCTCGGCCAAGCATATCCCACACATGCTCTATTGGATTCAAGTCTGGTGAGTATGTTGGCCAAACCATACGGGTGATATCCTGCAATTGAAGGCATTCGTCTACATTGTTTGCAAGGTAAAGACGGGCGTTGCCATCCATGAACAGAAATTCAGCACCCATGGCGCCCCGAAACAAACGTACATATTGTTCCAGAATGACATCCCGATAGATGTGGCCTGTCATCGTTACACTCTGAACATGCAGGTCAGTTCTGGAACCAAGAATAATTCCTCCCCAAACGAGCCATCCTGCACCACCGCAACGTTGTCGTTCAATGGTGTTCTCTTTGTGGTAACGTGCACCTGGCGCTCTCCATATGAAAGTCCGGCGAGAATCAGACTGCAAACTAAACCTGGAGTCGTCGGAAAACATCACACCAGACCACTGTTGCGTTGTCCACAATGCATGCTCTCTACTCCAGGTTAATCGCAGGCGACAGTGAGTTGCGGTAAGTGGAACACATCTGACAGGCCTACGAGCATATAGACCAATGTGCCCTAAGCGTCTTTACACGGTCTGCCTTGAAACTGTCGTACCGGTAGCTGAAGAGAGCTGACGAGACAGGTCTGATGCTGTGCTCCGTCTGTTTCTTTTGGCAGTAACTGCTAAATACCGGCCCTCAAATACCGCTAAATACCTGCTAAATACCTAAATACCGACTAAATACTGGTAACATCTACTCACATTACCATCATTTTGGAATCGTTGCCAAAGCTGGAGATGACACTCTGGGTGATTCCAAGTTCCTCGGATACTTCCAGCTGGGTACGTCCACATTCCAGTCGTCCGATAATTCAACCACGTAAAAATCATCCAAATGCTTTTTGTGCCATAACTATGCGGTTATTGCACTGAAAGGCTTTTAAAGCGCTTGTGAACAATTTTACTTCTTTGCCACCATTCCTTATATACCCCTCTCTTACACTCTTGTCATTGTGATGTACTATCCGCGCCATCTGGTGGTTTCCTGTTATTTGCATATTCTTCTTCAAGATGTGTGTGATAATTCTGCAGGTAAAATTTTCATTTTCGAGTTCAATTTCTGTGTGATTCTGAATTATCCTTAATTTATGGACATGAGTGTATATACTTCTTATATTAGATATCAGATTGCCATTTGTTTTAATAATATATCTTTGAAAAAAATATTTTCTTAATTGAAAATCTCATACATTTTAATTAATTTCTGAAATATTAAGCAATCAGTAATGTGGAATTTTTCCTTAATCAAATAAAGTATAGTTATTAAAATAACTTAAGGCGTAGGTAGTTAAAATTCTAATTATATACCTGACTAAAATAACTTTCACATATATTTAAAAAAAAATTTTAAATAATTCACTTTTCAAGAGCAAAAAATGTATTTTTCAATTCCAATTTTCAATTTTCTTCATGATTCTTTTTAAAATTTTTATTATTGCAAAAGCTATTTTTAATAAGTAAATATAAAGGTAGTATTTTTCGTAATCATTTATTAATTTCAATATTATTAACTTTATTTCCCAATTAGCTCTTTGTATGTTTTAGTCTTCATATGTATAATATATATAAATTATTATTAACGATACTTTGTTATTTTTTTCATTAATTTTCTAAGAGAAAATTAATAAAATATATTTCTTGATATAGATATAATATATAAAACATATTTCGGACTTATATATTATGGAAAGGCAATTTTTACTTTTAATAAAATATTCTATAAAAAGATCTAAACCTTGCATATTATAAAGAAAATGAGTAGGAATATTATAATGACTTTTTCCTAGTTAATTGCTTTGGTTTCTTTTCATTCAATTAGAGTATTTATCATGTATTGAAATAATACTTGAAATTTGTTTTTCAATATGCAGAACATTTTAGTATGTGAAGAAGCAATAATGTGAGTTAATTATTTTTGCAGTAATGAAAAAGTTAGACGATTTAGTGCTACCATATACACTGAAGTGACAAAAGTCATGGGATACCTTTTTCGTGTCGGCCCTCCTTTCGCCCGGCGAAGTGCAGCAACTCGACGTGGCATGGACTCAACAAGTCGTTGGAAGTCTTTTGCAGGAATATTGAGCCATGCTGTCTCGATAGACGTCCATAATTGTAAAAGCGTTGATGGTGCAGGATTTTGGGCACGAACAGACCTCTCGATGATGTCCCATAAATGCTCGATGGGATTCATGTCGAGCGATCTAGGTGACCAGATCATTCGTCGGAAAAATGTTAAACCAATCGCGAACAGTTGTGGCCCGGTGACATGGCGCATTGTCATCCACGTAAAAATCCCATTGTTGTTTGGGTACATGAAGTCCATGAATGGCTGCAAGTGATCTCCAAGTAGCTGAACATAAGCATTTCCAGTCAATGTTCGGTCCAGTCGCACCAGAGGACCAAGTCCATGCCATGAAAAAAACAGCCCACACCATTACGGAGCCATCACCAGCTTGAACAGTGCCTTGCTGACAGTTTGGGTCCATAGCTTCGTGGGGTCTGCGCCACACTCGAACCCTACCTTCAGCTCCTACCAACTGAAATAGTGACTCACCGGACCAGGCCACGGTTTTCCATTCATCTAGGGACCAACCGATATGCTCACGTGCCCACGAGAGTCGCTGCAAGCGATGTCGTTCTGTCAGTAAAGGCACTCGAATCGGTCTTCTGCTGGAATAGCCCAAGAAAGCCAAATTTCTCCGCACAGTTCTAACAGACAAGTCCCTTGTACGTCCCACATTGATTTCTGCGGTTATTTGAAGTGTTGCTTGTCTGTTAGAATTTACGACTCTTTGCAGACGTCGCCGGTCTCGGTCGTTAAGTGCAGGCGGTCGACCACTGCGCTGTCCATGGTGGGATGTTATGCCTGAAATTTCATACTTCGGCACACTTGACACAGTGGATCTGGGAATGTTTTTCCGAAATGGCATGACCCATGCGTCTAGCTCCAACTAACATTCCGCGTTCAAAGTTTGTTAATTCCCGTCGTGCGGTCATCAACACGTCAAAACCTTTCACATGAATAACTTGAACAGAAATGAAAGCTTGTGAAAGCACCTGCGCATTTATACCCGTTCTACGCGATGCTACTGCCATCTGAAAATTTGCATATTGCTATCCCATGACTTTTGTCACTTCAGTGTATTAAAACTTTTTTTATAACAGGAAATTTAGGGATGCTTTAGATGTTTTGAATTAGATTAGGATGCTTAAATTAGAGGGTTTTTTGATTAGAATAGTGAGGATGCTTAAATTAGATGCTTTTGAATAGGATTAGGGATGCTTAAATTAGATGCTTTAGGATTAAGGTGTTTTTTTGTTAGGTTGCTTAAATTAGATGCTTTAGGATTATTTTTTTTTGATTAAGATTAGGAAGTTTTTTGTTTAGGATTAGGATATTTTTGGATAAGATGTTTTAGGAATAGGATTAGGTGCTTAAATTAGATGCTTTAGGATTAAGGTGTTTTTTTGTTATTAGGATGCTAAAATTAGATGCTTTAGGATTAGAATGTTTTTGGATTAGGATTAGAAGCTGAAATTATATGGTCTAGGATTAGGATGTTTCTTGATTAGGATGTTTAAATTAGATGCTTTAGAATTTGGATTAGAATGCTTTAGGATTAAGATTAGGATGCTTTAGGGTAGATAAGGTTTGGATTGATTTGTCGCTCTACAGTCATTTTTTGCGCACTTTAGGTTAATTAGACCGGGACATACAGTTTAACTTGGATTCCGAACCAGTATCGAACCGCCAATTGGATTAGATAGGGAGAAAATGAATATGAAATTTTTAGTTAGATTAAGACATCATTTATTTTGAGTCGAAATTAACGAAATTTAATTCTTATTTAACTTTAAATCTTAATTTAACAAATTTAATTTTCTTACAAATTATTTGAAATTAATTTAATCGAAATTATTATGGAAAATAATAAATTAACAAATAAATACAAAAATAAATAAATAAACAATTAATTACAGTAATAATAATAAATTAATTAATGCTTCTATTGATATATGCATGCTTCCAACATAGTAGTTATCCAATTATAAATATATTCAATGGAGTAAGATTTACTATTAGTCCAGTGAATATTTATTACAAACACCTAACAGTCGAAAAGGTTCAAAGTCAGGTATGCAGAAACTTCGAAACACAGTTCCTCATTCCTTTACGTTAGGGGACAAGAATTCAGCGGTAAAATCAAAATTACGAAAGCATGTTTAAGCGTCACATTCCACGAGGAAATATTCCCATTGTTAATATTTCAACGAAATTTCTCTGAGGCTTCAGAAAAATATAACGCCAATACACAGAAACGCAACTTCTCTTTTAAACTCAATATCGAAGAGAACCGATAAATTGGACGCGGATGCCAAGGCAATTTTCGCTTTTCACGAAGTAAAGTGCCGACCCATAGTGCTCCGGGATCAAAAGCGGAAAGGCAGCATGTTGTTAATGTTGCGGAAGGCGATTTAAGACCGAACTCAATTGAGCTTCAAAAGAGCCATTCTGGATAAACGATAGCTGCCTTTGACGCGCTATCGATCAAAAAAAGTGCCCCCTCCTCCCCACCCCCGCACAATGGATTGGGGAGGCCAGACGGATTATCCTGGTAACAGAGTTTTCCTTACTGGAAGAGTTGTGCGTAATTCCCGTTTGGCCAGTTTCTCAGACGGCTTCTTTCGTCCACTTTTTTTCTGGTGATTTTTCTTTTCTTTTCTTTTTTTTTTTTTTTTTTTTGTTACGCCACGGGATTTCTTCTGACTGGCCGCTTTACTGAAGATGAAGTTAACATTTCTAAGTGAGTTAAGGATGGAAGAAGTTCAAGAAATTTTCTGATGATTTTTCATCAAAGATTGTTTACTTTGAATTGTATTCCTCACATTTTCACAAACTGAATCTTCGTGAATATGTTTCTCAATAATCATAATTCTTTATGGTTGTTAATAATTAAGTCTTGTAACCTCAGGGATAAATAAGTACAAGTGCATAAGGAAAGTCAACGCTCGATAATGTAAACATCCTGTCTGGGGGAGGGGGGCTGGCTGGAGAGAGAGAGAAATGTAACACCAGCAGTGTGCGTTTGGTTTTGGAATAAATGAGACGTGTTGTGTTTTACAGTCCACTTTTTTGTGCTATGTGTTTTATTCCTAGATCATAAAAGGTCTCATTTAATTAATTTATAAATTTTTGCTATTTTCTATTGCTTTCATACTCAGGTTAACTCTGAAAAAAAAAAATTAAATTTAAAATCGCCAAATTTTCCGTTGAAAAGCATCGCAGATATTCCCTCAATTAATATTGGGGGGATGATGAACCATAGCTTGAAAAAAATAAGCTTGAAGTCACTTCAAAATATTTCTAATATGCCTGTTTCAAAAGTGCATTAAACTTTGAAATTCATATTAAATTGGTATTTGCAAAATTTCTTTGAAGATAATATTAATTCAAAATTAAAACAATATTTAAGGAAATTATTTTTTATTAATTAATAATTTATGTAAAGGAAAAATATAAAAAAATTTAATCGAAAATCAAAATCATATTTTGTGGTGTTTGTATATAATTTTTACACTAATGAAATGAAATATTGTGAATAAATTTGCCTCTGATACATTTTTTTGCTTTGGTACTTGAAAATATTCACTTGTTGATTTGGACATCAGAAAGACAAAAATAGGATTTTTTTTTGTTGTGTTAATTCAATGAATGAAAATATTCAGTTTTAATTAGAAAGTCTCATGTAACTCATTTAAAGACTAGACAGAGACTTGCAATTATAGTAAAATTCCAAATTTTGATTCAAATTCTCTTTCAAAACTTAAGAACAAGAAAAGTTCGATTTCCCAGATAAAAATTAATAAGGCTTCATAAAAATTATGCATTATATGTAAAAAGTAATGCTGCTTAAAATGCAAATTATCAGGGTTGTTGTTCTATATCATTAGGCATGATATGAAAATACGTTTAACAAATAAGGCTGAAAACAAGATTTTAGTTTTAAACGTGGTCGAAAAACATACTTTAAAAGTATCTGTTTGGGGAATTTCGAGTTTAACATGTTTCAGATATCACTATTCAACGTTATTTATAAGAATTAAAATGGCGAGCTATTGAACGAATAGAAATATACAGCAGTCATTCATATGAAGAAAAGGGTTGAATGTGAGCTCTTCTGTAAATCATAAACTGTGGAATGAATTCTATAAAAATAATCACCTACTAATAGCTACAAGTTCTGAGATAACAGCTATTCTCATTTAACAACAAGGAGCAACATAACCGTTTAATTATTACTCATATGATCTTTCCTTCTATTATTAGAAGGCTGCTATCCAATTTAAGTGTGCAAATAAAATTTTAAGTGGGAGATTGAAACAAGAAACCCATCATTCTGTGTTTCAGCCATCCCTCATACTTTTATAAATAAGTATTGCTTTGGACTATTGTTTTCCTTTTTGTGCCTATTTTTAAAGCCCTGTTACTTAATGATTTATTTAAGGTTTTTTTTTTTTTTTTAAATTTCATTAAATTCAAATGAACAGAAATTACATAATCCCATTAAAAGTTTTTGCCTTAATTTTTAGTAACCACTGTTAGTAAAAATTAAGTAAATTTTGTAACCATCCAGGGAAGTTTTAACTATTATACTATAATAATTTCTACTTAGCACACTAATAATTAGAGCACTAATTTCTAATTGTTTTAGATTTTGGGATTTTTTCTTAATTTTTGGAAAATGTGTAGATTTACAAAAAAGAAAATTAAACCATTAATTATTATACCCCTAAGGCAAAGGAAAAAAAAAAAGGAAGAAGACTTGTCATCAAAAGAAGTTGTGAGATTGCAATATCATTTCGTATGCAGTATGCAGAAATGCAAATGATTAAAATTTAGCGGCCAATGAATAGCGCAAATTCCACATCGTCGCAACTGAACATCCAGATGATAAATGAAATAGTAATTCCAAATCTATAGCATATCTTTCATTTAAATTTGAATTCATCTACTCACTATATCAATGAATCGCATATCGGTTTACCAGTGTTATGATTTAATCTCACCATTTTCGAGAGCATGCGCAAGAGGAATATAGGAAACAGAGTGATCGAATAAAAGAATCGCTCGTTATGTGGGAGAAGCGATGACACCATTAGAAGGTGTTGGTAGGAATGACTGAATCGTGGAAGAATACATTGTTACAATTTCAGCAATCGATCTAGCGGGCCTTAGATTATGTGGGCAGAAGAATCTTGAGTACGTTTCGACAGTATCTGATCCAACTTTATCATCAATCCAATGTGTATCCGGACAAACAATAATAATCAGTATCATCGACAGGTGGCTCAGAAAAACAAAGTTTGCGATATCTGCTCCTTACTTGTGCATACTGAAAACATGCCTACAGAGACTCTGAGCTCGTTTGGCCTGAAATCTCACTGACTGGAGGAGCATTTTCTTCTGCGATGCTTCCAGAATGGATGGATCTTCAAACACCAAAGAAGGCATGTATCATGATTTCCAGGGTAGTTGTGGAATACTAACTTCATTATGCCGACCATTATTGTGTGACAACCTTGAGTCACTATCTGGGATGACATTTAGACATTTATTTTAAAAGATCTTTGGCAAATATTATTACCATATAGCGGTATGTTAACAATATACTACATTTTTTTGTAATGTCTTTCTTTCATAGCTTACCAAGACTATATTCAACAGGACAGTTCCAGGCTGCCTACTACAATCCTTTCTTTCTTGTCAAATACTTCCCTGGCTTACCACATCACTTGATTTTACCCGAATAGGGCACATTTTAAGTCTGAAAAACATTTGCGTTTGAATTGCAGATCAAAGAACACCAGTATTTTGTTATTCTAACTCGACATTTTGAAAGATGCAAGAAAAATCATAGAGAAACCTTTGGCAAATTTGCGAATCAATGCCAAAGCAGATAACAGATAGCTTAAGGTGCAGATGTGAGTCGATTCGTTATTGATTGGTGTTCGATACGTAGCTGTATCTTCTGAATAAAACATTCTATTCGTTTGAAATAATAAATGTCTCTTCTATATATAGTCGTATACATCACTTCTACGAATTTTTATCTCATTCGATACAACTTTTCTTGATGCGTAGTTTTATTACTCTTTAAAGTGTATATCCCTCATATTTATAAGCACATAAATTAATCTTTATCTAAAACATGCATATTTTTTAAATTTATTATTTAAATATCAGAAAAGTTCGTGAAATTTTTCTAGGACAAAAATTTTATTATATGTTGCAGAAAAAGTTTTTAAAACTAAATTTTGTTTCAGATATGTTTTAAACGATTATATGTCCTCCAAAAAAGTGAAAGTTATCATTTTTTAAAAGAACAATATTATTATTTTTGAAAATTATCAAAATACGTTTTACATGGGAGCTAATTTATTTGAATTTACACATTGCATTTTCTTAAGATATTAAGCCGTTAAACCAAAACAATTCTTAACAATAGTAAGACATTTTTTTAACCTCTTGAATAAGGATTCGTTTGACAAGCTTTTTTTATTTCACAGTTCTTATATGTATATTTTGTTTTTAATAATGTTAAAAAACAATTATTTAGACTGGTATTAGATTGGTAAACTTTGTTATCTAAATTAAATCTTTATAACATTTTCTTTTTTTGATCATTCCACCATAAAAGCTTTTTAATGACCACTCAAGGTGTTTTTTAAGTTTTATCAAAAATGAAGTAATGCTTTTTCTTTTTAATCTTATAAAATCTTTCTTTCTTCTTTAATTCTTATCTTTCAAAAATATTATCAAGATATGCGAAATTTATTTAATAATTGTAACAAAACATAATGTCTCAAATATATTAAAAATATTTTATAATGTGTTTTCATAAGCAAAATATTATTAATTTTTTTTTTTTTTTTTTATATTTATAGCTATCGTATTTTTTGTTTAGATAAGATTTATTTATTTATTAAAGCACTTTTGATTTTTAATTTTCGTTCAATTTTACAAATTGATTCCTATATTATATTTCAGTGCAAAGCTAACTAGAATCTCTATAGTTGTCCTTTAATTTAAATCATCCATGAATTCTTTTTTTTTTATAAAAAGACAATAAACATGTAACAAAAACATATTAAAAATTAGATTCCGAAAGGAATAAATTTTTCAAACTCTATGTTAATGATAAAAAGGAAATTTTTCTTGCATTTTATTTGTATAATAAAACAGACTGTGTACTTTTTACTTCTTAACAATTAAAATAGTGAAAATAAAATACCCAATGCTGTAAAAATGTACAATATTCATATTTTATTTATTATGGAACCATAAATTAATTTAAACTAATATAGATTGAAATTATTTTTCTTTTAAAACTTTTTTCAATTTCTTTCTTTAAATTTATTATTCTAACATTATATTTAAAGTCTTTTTCTTTTGCAAGTTATTTTTAGAAGAGTATTATATGTAGCATTACTTTTACACTTTCATTTTTTTTTTTGATAAATTAATTTTTAACTTTTAATTAATAATTTGCAATTATAAGCATCCTTCAATAGGTATTTATCTGCTTCACTAGTTAAGAAATATTCACTAATGATTTTTATTTTAATTAGCTATTTTAGGTTAACTAAAATGTTGTAAAACGATAGCTATGGAAATGTTTTTTTTAAAAAATAATTTGCATTTTAATTGTTTCCATGTTTATATGTTCTTTCTATTAATTGTTTCTTTTTTCGTTTAAAAAAAGAACTCAGTTAGTTAAAATTACATTGTAAATATAATTTTAATTTTGTCTTTACGGTTTAAAGATAAGTTTTATTTATTTCTTTTTTAAAATTTATGGAATCAGTAATTATTTAATGAACTTAATTATTATTTAATGATCTTAAAATTAGAATGAGTTATAGATATTAAATTTTCTTGCAACGGAATATATATATACATGTAAATATGATTTTTATATATATTTTTTTTTTAAACGACGTTCAATTTTTTTCATTTCAAACGACGTTTCATTTCATACTAATTGTTGTATGAAAATAATTTAAATTTATAAATTAATAATTATTTTTATAGTTTAAAATCTGTTAACTCCACAATAAATATATTGAATTAAGGTCTTGTTATATTTCTAACCTGAAGTATATTAAGTGATGGAATGCCCATTTCATTAAATAAATTTTATCCGTCCGTCCTACTCACTACATTCTTTTAGATTTATTAATTTTAGTAATGTGACCTCCCAGACTATAATGAAAAAGATAGTTTGATTTACTAAAAAAAAACCCAGATTCATTGAAAATAAAAAAGCGATACATCTCCCCTGATTCTTGATGCGTTACATTTTTTCTTCTAATTTTCATACTTTGATTTTCACAACTTTATTACTTTTCTATGCAAGTTTCTATAATATTATTATTTGCTAATTTAAAGAACGAGATTTAAAACATGTCCTCTCAAATAATTTAATTGAATTTTCGCATGCATTTGGTATGATCGCTTTGACGGCAAAAATACGTATAAAAATAAGCAATGAAATGATAACGAGATAAGAGAAAATATATTTTTACAATAAATAATGAATTTGATTAGATACTCAAAGGATACTTAGATTCATCTTTGTGACATTAAACTTTTTTCTTTTAGTCTGATTGAGTTTTATATTTTTGCAAAAACAACATACAAATGCTCAACAGTTACCCAAACCTTCTGAAGGATTTACTTCTCCCATTTTATTTTATCTAGCGACATTGATACACCTAACTAATTAGTCATCATTACATAAATATATTAGCTACCTGTGGTCTCTGCAGTATTCCTAATCTTTTTTAGCTGTATCTTCTTCCTATTGTAATTAACTCATCGTACCTCTCGTTGCTTGTGAATCACAGAGACTCGGTCATATAACTGAATACCAATAAGTATTTGGACACCTATGCAAATGACGATATCTGCGGTCTTGAGGTACGTCACGGACTCCGCCGGCATATATCGTGTAGGAAACAGCATCGGCATTAGTCGCATACCTTATGCCGCGCAGTTCGGAGCTCTCTGATTTCGAGAAAAGGTATAATTATCGGGTATCACAAATGTGGCCGATCCTTAAGGGACATATCTAGCCATCTGAAGTACCCAAAATCGACAGTGGCCTATGTGATTAAGAAGTGGAAGGTGAGCGGTGATTGTCGGAATGTGCCCCGAGTCGGCAGACCAACGAAACTGGGAGATAGAGACCGACGAGTGCTCACCAGAGAAATTCGGAAGAACCGCACCCAACCGATGGCCCTCATCCGTGAGGAGTTTCAACAGGCATCCGGGAGTATTGTTTCAATGAATACCATCCGTAAGGAAGCACATCTGCATGGCTTTCATGGTCGTGCTGCTGCCCATAAGCCTTTAATCACAAAGTCCAACCGCGCTGCTCGGTTAATGTGGTGCAAAGCACATCGAAATTGGACTGTAGATCAGTGGAAACGGATTCTTTGGAGTGACGAATCAAGGTTCACCCTTTACCGTTCGGATGGCAGGGTCTGGGTCTGTCGTCTGCCTGGAGAACGTCTCCTGTCAGAATGCATTGTACCAACAGTCAAGTTCGGCGGAGGTGGAATTATGGGCTAGGGGTGTTTCTCCTGGTATGGACTGGGACACTTGGTCCCCATTCATGGTAAGCTCAACGCCGATGCCTACTGCACTATTTTGGATGACAATGCTTCCTACGTTGTGGCAGTTTTACGGTTTGGACCCCCTGTTACTTTCAGGACGACAATGCCAGTTGTCATATTTCGACGTTAACCAAGACTTGGTATGGTGCCAATGGAGTTCATCGAATGAACTGGCCTGCCCAGAGCCCAGATCTCAACAATATCGAGAACCTCTGGGACGCGTTGCATCGCCGAATTCAGGGGTGCACTACCCATCCAAAATCGGTGAAGGAACTTCTATATCTTCTCAAGCCGAGTGGAAAAAATACCACTAGCTGTCATACAAAGACTTGTGGAAAGTATGCCCCGGAGGGTTCACGCTGTAATTGTCTCTCGTGGAGGCTCTACCAACTATTGATCTTGAATAAAGTTCGTATTTCTTTTCTATCACAGGTGTCCAAATACTTATTGGTAGTCAGTGTATAATACAACACAAACATAACTTTCTTTTTATGAAGTGATGAGTTTATATAAATTTATCTTACCTTAATAATAAGTTACCGTGTCTTATATGATGTGATTAATTAATATAACTTTACCATAATAATACCATAACTGTGTAGTGTATAAAACATTTTTTGACGATTTAATAAAGAGCATGAGAAATAAATTTCACATGGTTTAATGGTTTTATGAAAATTAAATGAATTAAAATTAAAATGGTTTTATGAAAAAAATGAAAAATAAAACTTTTATTCAGCCTTATTTTTTTTTCTATTGTATCCATCTACTCAATATATTAATATTTCAATCATAATCCTATTGATCTAATTAAAACCTTATTAAATCTAGTGTTTTTCCTTTGATGGAATTAGTGTTTTATGAAGTGATATTAATAGTAATTAATTACATTGAATTTAAATACTGCATTGGAGAAGCTCAAAAAACGTATAAGGTGTCCAACTTGATGCAATGCATTTTGACAAAAACACTACTAAATCGATTTGGTATTATATCAGTGTTCAATTTCCTTAAAATCACTCATTTGTTCAAGGACAACAAACGTCGAACTAACAAACGTCAACACTAACAAACGTCGAACATTAACTAGTTCCACAAGTGATTTGTTTACCAATAATTAGTACCCTCCAGAAAAAATCGAATCTTAATTCATTCATATACCAATCACACCGTTATCACTGCACCACTGCTCATCATTTTATTTGACAATTATTAAAAGTTAATTTGAGGCTGGATAGCCGTGTAATTATAGCTCTGGAACTCGATGCTACAGGTACAGGTTCGAGTCCTGCCGTGAACGTGATATTTGCAGTGGTTCCAAATCAACTTTAGACCATAGTTCACGATCTAATATTATGTAGGGCTGAAAAATCTACAAACCCCCCTCCGGTCTCGAAATTTGCAAACACCAATGGTGAAGAAGAACAACAATTAACTTATATTGAAGGGAAATATGTACATCCCTCATTTACATTTTAATTGATACTATACAATTTAATAAATTCTTAATTTAATGCATGGGGGCATTTAAGTTTAAATCACATTAAAAAATAAATGATAGCAAACGGCCTCAGCCAGCTAAATAATAAAATCATTCTTATAACCAAATGAAAATTTCCAATGAAATAACAATTATTGACTGAATTATTCTAGTCTAGAACACACTAAAACAGATATATTAGATCTAGATAAAATGGAGGAAAATTCTGCATAACTTTTAATAAAAACTTATTTAAAAGGAAGAAATTTGAAACCATGAAACAGAACAACGGTTTGATAACGTTGTATCGCAGGTTATAAAGCGATTTGATTTCAGATATAAGCGATAGCAGTTTCTTATTATTTATTTTTATGTGATTGTAAGCCTAAATGCCATCATGCATTAAATTAAGATTTTGTTTTAAATTTTATAGGATGCACTAAAAGCTAAAGAAGGGATACATATTTATATTTATCCGTAAATATGTTATCGTTATACATATTTCCTATAATGTACTACATATTGACTTGCATCAGCCAAAAGTGTTGAAAACGTCAACAAAACAGTTTAATTTTAGATGACAGATTTTTTATTATAACCACCAAATACTAGTTTTCTTTAAAAAAAAAAAAGTGACTGCAGAATGTGCTAATATTTAAATTGACAAATATTATGTTGCAAATTAACTAGTACACATTTAAAAGAATAGTGAAAAAAGACTCAAAGGTATATGTTTTTATTTTTTATTTTAATGTCTTTTACCCATTTAAATCTTAGATTGGTAGCATTTCTTTATTCTATTTGAAGAGATTGATTGTAATTACAATAATGTTTATGCTGGTTAAAAAATTAGAAAGGGTTTCATTCAAATTTAAAAACAGTTAGTGTAATATCAATTTATAATTTATATAATTTGTAATTGAATTAAATTTAATGGAATTGATTGACTTTTTGTAATTAGAATTAATTTTTTACTCTATTTATTTTTAAATACCTTAAGTACGGTAAATATCTGTGATAATGACATAGACATTTTAATGAAAAAAAATTAATTATATTTTTATTTATTTTCATAAGTTTTCCTTATACTTCGTAAAAAAAAATTATTTTGAAAAAAGAAAATCAATTACAAGCTGTTTATATTTAAGTAAAATAAAAATTAATAGATGGAAACTACTTTCAGAAAAGAACTCTGTCTTTCATTGATATTAAATCACTTTCGCCCCAAACCTTACCAGAAATGAAACCTTCTTTTTTAACGAATTAATCATTATTTAAGAATTTTTTTTTAAACAAAACATGTACTAAGCCAATGTTTAGTCAGTGTCAAGTGAAAAAATGTCAACACAAGAAGGGAATGTCAGTGAAAAGTCAAACATTAATTAATTATCAGAAGTGCGTGTAGCATAAGATATTTGAATGGCAGACTAATTGCATCAATTACGATTGGAGAAAATGTTTACCATCAGAAATCGGAAAAATTCCAGAAATCAATTTTCGTTCACTATTTTAAATGCACTGACAATTTTTAAGATTTCTTTTTCGCATTGAGATTCTACGATTCTTCACGATTTTCTAGTTCTATTTTATTTAGTATCCATATGTTTTATTTTTTCAATACTTTCAAGTTTAAAACGAAATAATATTAAAAGAATTATCATTTACCTATAATTGATTAATTATCAATTTAATATTCACGTTATTTTTAAATTAAAAGTTAATTAACGTTATTTTAATTTAATTTATTTGCTTTTATTTTTTGTGGTAAATGATCAAAAAAATTAAAAATTAGAGTTTATATTCTATATGATAATTTATAATCTTTTTAAATGTGTTTTATAATCTGGAAGTTTATGATTATTGCTTTTATAATGACTTTATATCCTTTGATTTTTTTGAACATTATTAATTAAAATCCAAGAACTTTATTAAAATTAAATTATTATCTCTGAACAGAAATGTATTTCAACTTTTAATAATTTAATGAAAATGACATTTTTATAATTTTCTTTAAAAATTTAAGCATGAGGTTTACTTATAAAATTTTTGGTTAGTAATTTAAAAATGATTATTGAAATTTTAAAATCTTTAGTTTCAGTAAATATTAAAAAATCAAACTAATTTAATAAATATATTATCATATATTCATATTTTAAGTTTATCTTTTTTAATCAACAAAATAATTCAGTTTCTGTTAGTTTGAACCTGTCATTTATGCATTGCTTTTAAGAAAGGAGAAAGATTCATTATATCCTTTTTTTTTTACATTTGTGTTTCTTAATCTGGGATATAGTAGTTTAAATCTTTCCGAAATGACTTTCAGTAGTAACTGCTCCACATTTTGAGTCATATGGGAGGAAATCTGAAATCTTTTCAACCGGCAATCCAATCATCGATATAAAACTCACATATCAGACTGCATTCACCATTATAAATTTGAAAAGCAGTGAATATAATGCATGCTTTCAGTAGAAATCGAACCACATTATTTACAAACTACCCTGCAAGCGTTTAATTTTTAAATTAGTTTTTGTAGCTCTTAAATAAAAATCCAGATCTACCATGCAGAAATATTTTCCATCTGTGTGCAGATCTAATTTAAGAATATCCTTTGCTCTGAATCAGGTGCAATTTATGGCATCGAGTTTCATAGCACTAAATTTTTTTAAATTTACATTTTCATTGTATTAATTGGTCTTTATATCAGTTAGTAATGATGATTGATTAATTTTATTTAGGATTGCTAGCCTACCCACAAGCTCTACTGTCATATTAGACCGGTATCTGTAGTTTAAAATGGATTCTGAACCACTACAAGCATCCGTGGCATTCCAACTCCAAGCCTATGGCATCGAGCGCCAGTCACTCGGCCATTAGGACACCATAGATATTCAATTGATACTAAATTACTCAATAATGTGTATAATTCAAAGTGCATTTTATACACCTTATTACAATTTTATTCATCTTTATACAGAAATGTATACTTTTTTTTTATTATTACAGAAAGTTTGCACGATTTTTCCAAAAAAAAAAAATCTTAAGACAGTTTTCAAACATTTAAAAATATCACACAATACATTTTTAATAAATGAAAATATGTAGTAATTTAACTGATATTTTATACAAAACATTTCAAAATATTAGATTCTATTTCTCTAGATAGGTTATTGGATTAATTTACTTTTACATCCTATTGGCATTTATTTCCTCACAATGAACCACTTTACCTCACTATAAATTGTATTAACCACCACACAAAAATTATCAATTTTAACCTTTCATAACCTTAACCATCACTTAAAACGACCTATCTTAATTTTTATAAAGCCGGAGATATATTTCCGTATGACTCTCCTATTCACTGAGAGCTTCGAGACCAATTTTAGAGGATGTAATCACTTGTCAAGTCACAACATCACCCTCATCAATCAGCCAACAAGAAAAAAAGAAAGAAGAAAGCTAACCACCTATCGCAAAATATTTGCGGCTAGCTGAGCTGGAGTTGATCATCGGAATCGATTTATCGGAATATAGATCAACCCCGAAAACTAGTGTTCAAAATGCTCAACAGGAAAAAAAAAGTTTACTCACAGCTAAAATTGAAATCGCTCCAATGTGACGGAAATTGATTATCTCAGGGCGATTTTTTGATATATTATCGCGATTATTCAGAGCGCGAATTTGTTTAATCGATTGTAATGTATTTATTATCCTTGTATGCATCGTAAGCACCTTTAACTGATCGCCGTAAATTACTCTCCGCTCGGGGAATTTGAAAGAAAGAGGAGTGTTTACTACAATGAGTGTTTGCACTTTTGTGTGTGTTAGAAAGGGATATTTTTGGTATAATATAGCGGTTGAAACAAACGTAATGGTAAATATAAACAAATAATACAAATGTACGTTATTTGCAAATATGGTCTATTAAAAAAAACCTAAGTGTAATATAATTTAAAAAAATTATATTTTATAATTTTAATGACGGGCCTGGTGGCACTCTGTACCACAGGTATCTCGTTCGAATCCCTGCGGTGCCATGGATGTTTGTAGTGGTTCGATACCCACTTTAAACCATAGGTCTCAGTCTAACATGATCGTAGATCATTACGAGGGTATTGTTACTACGCGTCCGTAGCTTATCTTCAAGCTACACACACCTCCTAGTGCTTAGTGAGTAAAGTCGGTGCAGCACTTGCCTTAAAGCCTCAAAGACAATTGTTAAAGTGTTTGCCAGATGCTTTAGAACAAAACAAAATAATTTTAATGACGGGCCTGATTGCTGAGTGGCTGGCGCTCTGGCACGAGGTACCATAGGTATCGGGTTCGTGTCCCAGCGGTGCCATGGATATTTGAAGTGGTTTGGAATCCACTTTAAACTATAGGTCCAGGTCCTAATAGGATCGCAGAGCATTATGGGAGTAGTGTTACTCGCGTCAGTAGCATATCTTCAAGCTACACGAGCCCCTGGATAGTGCTAAATGAGTAACAGCGGTGCAGCCCTTGCTTATGGTATAAACATTAACTGCCTATGTATTGCCAGTTGCATTAGAACAACAACAACGTAATTTTAATGACAGTTAAAATTTGATTTTTTTTCACATTTAATTATATGTTAGTCGTAATCATTTAACCTTGTGTGTTTGAAATGCACAAGATGGCACTGAAAGACAAAAATAGTTTGAAAGTCTCATAATGTCTTTGTTTTCAATCTTTTATTTCCCTTTTATCAGTAAATCTCACTGATTTATCAATCAATTTTCTTTTAAAAAAAAAAAAAAAATGTTTGTGCATTATATGCCATATTTTTTCAGTATCACATTAAATCACTTTTATTACGCTTTATTATAAAGCTAAATTTTTTTATTGTAATTTTTCATGCAAAACAAAATTCGGATAATCTCTGCAAATTTATTTTAAAAGTTTGGAAAAACACAATGGAACATTTTTGTACTTGATACAGGAAAAACAGTGAAAGATACAGTGAGTGATTAATTATTCAAACTCAGACAAAATACCGACAGCATTTTAATAATATAGTTTGTCTTTGGGACAATGTGATAATATATGATAAGATGTAATATGTGGACATCAAAAATTGTTGTCTTAATTTACAATAAATGTTCTATAACCCACAAAAAAGGAAATCAACATGTTAGGATGCTTTCATATTCTTCAATTCTTTCATTTTCATCACTGTATCAGGTACAAAAATTTTCCATTATTTATATACTTTTTTTACCAAACCTTTAAAGTAAATTTGCAGAGATTATCCGTGTTTGTAATAAAAGTGATTCAATGTACTACTAAATAAATATGTGATACAATACACAAACATTTGTTTTCCAAAAAAAAAAAAAACTTTGATTGATAAAGTAGTAATAAAAGAAATAGAAGACCCCAAAATTCCCTGAAAATTAATAAATGCATTGGTAATAAATAATCTGGGTTTTAAAACTTGTTTCGTAATAGACCCATGGATTGAAATCCTGGATCTAAATTACCCTTTTCAAAATTTCATAAAACAAATCAGAGGATATAATTGCTTTGTATTCAAACTTTAAAAAAGAGAAAGTAAAGTATTCGTAATTTAATTTAAACTAAAGCTTTCAAGCTCAATTTTTTATTTATATAAAGAAATTAGCATGACAAAATTGTGTTTGCTCTGTGCAGGTTAAAAAGATCGTGGACTATTAAGATGATTAAACAATGTTCTTTCTATTGTTAAGTATTTTTAATCATAACGTTGGAAACTTCATTATTTTTTATATGACTTAGAGGGATGGATATTAAATTTCAAATGAGAAAGGAAATCTCGATGGTAAATTGCTAAACTTTTACCATCAAATAAATTGCAATTGTGCCAAAAGTTATGAAAAGTTTTAGGTTGAAAGTATACAAAATATGAAATGATAGCAACAAAATAAAAATTGTGTGACGGTGCATATTTGCGAATAGAGAAATTCAAATAATTGAGAAAAACAGAAATGAAACTTCAAACCTAAAAATAAAAACATTGAAGTCTGATGAGAATCATTTTGGAAATCCAGGTAATCCTGGAATAATTTGCCAAAATTTACCAAAGAGGGGACTAAAAAATAATAATATGATAAGTAAATCTTTCATAAAGTGAGAAGAGAATTGAGTTCGTAAAATAATACAAAATACAAGGTAAAAATCAGATTGATTGACATGAATTTGAGAGAACCAAATTAATTGGAGTAAGCCAAATGCAGAGATCAAAACAATGAACAAGACTGTTATATAAAATATCAAAGTACTTCGATTTTTGTTTGGTGCAGTAGAGACACTTAATTTCGTAACAAGTTACGTAATAATGATCCATTATAGCTAATTGAATGCTCTGTAATAGTACTTGAGCGATTATATATCTTTAAAAAGTTATTCAAAACTTACTGTTCGAAGTTAAGAAAAGTAGCCAATCTACAATCACTGAACACAAGCTCAAAAGCATTCTCTTGTCATTTATTATTAATAAATAACCTTGAGTAAAAATTATTAAACAATTACCTAGATAGAAAAAAAAATGTTCGTTTTCTTGAAAATTGTTCTTTTAAAGTAAAGTTTAAGTTTGTTGTTAAACAGGTCGGTGATGTGAAATTAATAAGATCGTAAACAACAGTTTTCAAAAGACTTAATCACAATAGACCTGCAAACTTAAAGAAGAGCAAAGTAAAATAGGCAGATATAAATTTTAAGCACAAAGAGAAGAAATAAGACATTCAATACAATTTAAGCAAAATAAAAAGGATACTTTTGAACAAAAATGTTAGTACTTTTCAAAAATGTTATTAGAAACAATAGATTCTGAGAATTTTACATACATAAAAGATAATTTTCAGTTTTATAAAAACATATTTCTGCTTCAATATTTTTATAAATTAATTTTAATTACTAAAGGTTGTTTTTCCTTTTTAAAGATTTTGTTATTTACTGTTCAAGTTTTATGGAGATGAACTACGTATATTTACGTGTATAAGCCGATAATTTTTACAAATTTTTCAAAACCTAAACTAGGAGGGTCAGCTTATACATACTTCCGTTTATCTCACAAAAATTGGGTAATTTCCTCTCAACTTGGTTCAAACGATAAAGCGCCAAATATCGCCAAATATAAAGGCAAATTTTTTTTTCTTTAGTTCGTATTTCGTAAGTTTAAAAAAACTATTTCATTTAAAGTTATGCTATTCATTTAACGACAATGAATCGTTTTATTTTCGAAAACGTTCATGTTGCTGGTTTTTGCACTGTCGCCAAAACGAAAAGTTTGTTGTTGGCGAAATTTGGCTCCGGCTAACGGAAAAATACCAAAACTTATATCTAAAATATTAATATAATATCGTAAATAATGAATGTTTCAGAAATATTTTTTCATGTCAGCTTATATGCAAATTTTGTACTTTGGGTTAATTTTTTTAAATTAAAAATGCATTCTAATGTTACACACATATCGGCTTATAATCGGAAATATAAGTACTGAATTTGCTTACACAAATGACGATATTTTGCAGGTGAATAGTGAAATAGTTTTATTTTGTAATTTTTCATATTTTTACTACTATCATTTAATCAACTGAGAAAAAGACAGATTCATGGTTTGAATGTAAAATACGAAGTACAGTTTAATACTCAGCAGAACTTACAATACAGCTTTTGCAAATGCATATACTTTAAAAATTAGAACGTTGAAGTTCACTTTGTGATGCATCTAGGCTACACTGAATCTGATGTACAGTTCCATTATATACACTATAATGGTCTAGTGGTCAACATCATATTTTCAACAGAAGTTTGCTTAAATTCATCTTATATTTTCAAAATTATATCTAATATGAATATGTTACAACTTATTTTGGGATCTCGACATCAAAAAATAATAATTACGTTTACATAGCAAAATAGTAAGAAAAGTAATTTTTCGGTTACTTTCATTTTCAAATGAAAGAAAATATACATGCTGTTACTGCATTTTCATAATTGCTAAAAATTATTAACATTTGTGAAGCAGTTTTTACCAATAATAAGGAACCTAATTTTAAAGTATCTTTTAAAATAACTTAGTTAAATAAACCTTGAATTTTCTATTTGATAACCGCGCTTGTCATAAAAGGCTGACAAATTTTTGACAAGCTTGCTCTAAAACAAATTACGACCTAATTATGATAATCTTTCATCCACATCTGGTAGAAGTGGTATTTGTAAATGAAATATTGGTAAAAATAATTACTAGTTTTCTTTTATTTTGCTATAGGATTAATCAATAACGTAAACACTGCCTGAAAGTTTTTTAAACTGAATCAATACAAGTATGTATTTCAGGAAAACAATTGATGCTTCAGATAAAGTAAACAATAAATATATTTTTAACTTTTTTTAATTTAAAAATATCAGTTTTACTCATATTTTTGAATAGAAACCAAATATTAACCATTTATCCTTTCAGGAAATATGGAATATATATTGCCCTATTTGAAGTTGTGATATTTTTTGACATGTATATGTATATTTTAAATAAATCAAATTCTATTTTAAATAAGGTATTGTTTGTAATAAAATTTGTTTTATTAATAAAATAAATTTTGAAATTTTATTACTATAAACCATTTATATATTTACAACGAAATTGTTCAAAAATGTTTTTGCTTTAAATATTATTCATTAAATGTTTGTGGTGTAACAATTTCATGTGTTGGTACATAATCCTTTGTATTATGCTTTTCTATAAAAGAAATATGAAATTTAAACTTATAAAAACATAAAATAACATCGCTTTCCCTCAAGGTACATAAGACATCAATTAAAAAAACCGACTGATCAACATCTCCTGTGTGTAAATTTTAAATAAATCAAAATTCTATTTGGAATCAGTGATAGATTTTTTACTAAATTTGTGTTAGTAATAAAATAAATTTTGAAATTTTATTACTACAAATCATTTATGTATTTACAACAAAATTGTTCAAAAAATGTTTTTGCATGAAATATTATTCATTAATTGTTTATGGTGCAATAATTTCATTTGATGATACATAAACATTTGTATTATGCTTTTCTATAAATAACATGAAATTTAAACTTGTATAAAACATAAAATTATACCGGTTTTCTCAAGTAAAGATCAATTGAAAACAACATCAACTGTTCACTCCGTATGTAAATTTCAAATATATCAAAATTATATTCGATTAGTGATATTTTTTGGAACAAAATTTGTTTTAGTAATAAAAAAAGTTTTAAATTTATTACTACAAACCATTTATATATTTAGAACAAAATTATTCAAAAATGTTTTTGCATGAAATGTTATTAATTAAATGTATGTAGTGTAAAAATTTTATTTGATGGTATATATTATGGTTTTTTATTTATATATGGTGTATATTATGCTTTTTTATTTATATATGGCACATATTATGCTTTTTTATAAAAAATAATTAATTTAAACATGTGAAAACATAAAATAATATCGTTTTTCCACCAGGCATATGAAATATCAGCTAAAACAACTAAAAACATCAACTAAAAATAACGTCAACTGAAACATGAACTAAAACAAAACTGAAATATCAATTAAATTATGATTTTTTTGTTTATAATCAACTTTTGGTTTATTTTAATAAGTGTTAAAAAAGAAAGCAATTTTAATATTAAAAAAAAACTTTGCATCCTTTCATACCATTTTCGTTCCGGTATTGAAAGTGTTAAAAATGTATGCTACGCATTTCAATAACAATGAACAGAATATACTTGATAAGCAAAAATATTTTACTGCATAATGATGAATCACCTTAGAATATTTAAATTTCTGCACAAAACATTACTTGACGACGTAACACTCAGTGACTTCAGAGTTTTTTTTTCTTAGACGCCAAAGATATAAATAGTGCTTTCATTGATTATTTAAATCGCACGATTTAACAATCAGCCAAACTGCGATGATCAATCATAATTTCTTGACAGTAATTTTCACTTATAGGATGAAAAGAAATTCGTAAAATACATAGCTTTATCTCCCAGGGACAAGTTTTGAAGTGTGTAGTTATTTTTGTAACTATCACTTTAGTTTTGTCATCGAATTACATCAAATTCTTGAATGCATAACATAATCATTTTATTTTTATGTTAAAAAAATATTTATCAATTAATTGTTTTAAAAATTTAATTATTTTAAAGCAATCACATATTAAAAAAAAAAAATATCTTACTTTTAATTTTATATAAAAATTTATAATTTGTAATGCAGTGATCATTAATGGAAGCTAAATATTTGCTTTCAATTAATATTTGATATGCTTTGAGCAAATACAAGCAAATGCAATTTAAATATAGCCAGCAATTAATAAATATGTTTGGCAAGTTTTCAAATATAGAGTTTTATTTTTTTTTTTTCACAGCAAGAATAAAATATTTTTATTTCAATTGCTCATTATATTTTACAAGATTGCATTTAAATTTAAACTAAATAAAAAGTTTCCATTATTAAATGTTATTATATGTGAATTTCCATTATTAAATTTTATTATATTTCTGTTTCCATTGCATAAGAGTTTCCATACTTTAGTTTACAATACATAAAATTTAATATTTTTTTAGCATCTAAGAAATGTTTAAATACACATCTCACTCTCATTTAATTTCATGTACATTCTGATTTAATTTCATATATTTAAAAAATATCTATTCCATATTTAAATATTTCAATAACTCTATATTAAGGAAAATTATATAAAATATTATATCAGCTATTTCAAATATTTCTTTAGACCAGTGATTTTCAAAGGGTGTGTCCTAAAAGATATCCAGGTGTGTCTTTTGGTATTCAGAGAAATGTGTGTCCATATATTACAATAAATAAATTTACTTTTTTTTTTTCTTTTCAGTTTTTCCGTTCAAAAACATCTTTTATTATAAACGTTTCTGACGGCTGTTTTCTTTTATCCACACAAAAAGTGATAAAAACATCGATAATGCGCCAAAAGAATGTTTTTGAGTAACGAGGAGGGGTTTCTTCCATGGTTGGCTAGAAGCGTCAAATGTGATTTTCAATGTTAAAGAAATTTACCAACGCAAATTATGAGACTCCTCCGTCTGTAAGTAATACTCTGTGGAGTTGATCATCTAACCTTAACTAGAAGAACAGATAGTTATATTCTTTGATAGTGAATTGATGATTAAACAATAAGGAACTTTCTGTTGAAAACTTTTACAACAGAAAAATTCCTAAAAAAGAATCCGTGTTAATATCCATATATAAAATTTATTGAAAATAAAATTTATTGAATGATAGAAGTATAACATTTAGTATTATATATATAAAATTTGTTGAATGATTCATGCTTCGTTTTTGAAAAATTAAGTATGAATTCATGAAAAATTTACATTTATTGACATTTCTTTAGATGAATTATATTTTCAGGTATCTTTCATAGATAAGTAAAGAAATATTAACATATGTTTAAATTTATACACCTAATTACTTAGGAATAGCTTTCAATATCAAATAAATAACGAAGATAGTCATAGAATCAATAAAATTCTATTAATGAAGCATTAAAAGACACGTGTGATAATTCTTCTTTTTTCGCCAATATATTTTTCTTGGAATGATTCAAAATACTTAAATTCACGGATTAGGAAGGAAAATTGAAATTCAAAGTTATAAGTTTAAAATTTTGAAAACTAATATTTTTGGTAGTGTGGGCTGAATGGCCGAGTTCATCGGTTTTTTCAAGTTGGATGTTTGTAGTGGTTCGGAATCCACTTTAAATGGTAGGTCGGTCTATTATGATCGCAGATCAATGCTGGGGCATTGTTACTCCGCGTCCGTGGCTTATCTATTACACGCGCCCCCTGGGTTCATGCAAAGTGAGTAACGTCTGTGCAGCGCTTGCCTTAAGGCATCCAAGACCAAGCTGTCTAAGTGTTTGCCAGCTGCAATAGAAAGAAAAAAAATATTTTTGGTAGTTGAATATTCATTTTTATCATATTTTATAAATTTTGCATTTTTTTTTAAAAATAATATCATCTGCATGTGAGTAGTTTACAAATAAGACAGTATACACAGGAAAAAACTGTAAATTTTTTTCCTAGATAAAATAATAAATGAGTAAACCAAAACTATTTTAACTGAGCACAATTTTTTTCTGTTTATTGCTTTCTAACCATATATTTAAAAATGCCTTCCTTGTTCAATTTAAACGAAATCGTCCTCTTGAAAAATATAAATGAATTTATGGGAAGGAAACTTAATAAAAAACAATTCAATGCTGATAAATTTTTAATTTTCACATCTGGAGATATTTTAAATTAGATTAAATAGTGCTCCAGTCAAATAGAAATCTTCTAATTGAGTTTTTAATTCACTTTCATCACTGTGTTAAATCTTTTTTTTTTTTTTTTTTTTTTGAATTATATTTATTTATCTTCCTCTAACTTCCAAACGATCGTCTGTACTGTCTTATAGCGCAATTTTAATGTTGATAGCAGTAATTTAATATATTTTGTAAAGCCTTTTTCAATACAATTCAGTTATTCTTTTTATTATTTATTGTATTTTATTTCTTTCATTAATCAAATGAGAAAAAAATATCTAATACAATGCAAGAACGTTATCGAACAGAATACCTGTAAAATTATTTTATTTAAAAAAAACCAGTTTTTTTTTTTTTTCATTTGTAAATTTAAAAAAAGAATTTAAAATATTGATCAATTTAAAAGTAATTAAAATTGTTTTTTACAAATTGTTTGTGATTTATTGTGAAATATGATAGGTCTGCTAGGTAAAAAATATGAGTACGAAAAATATTTTTACAAAAGTTTAAACTACTTTTTATCAGAATTTGGTTTTTCTGCCCTCACCATAACTGCGTAAAAATAGATTTTCAATGTTATTGACCAGTAAATGTGAGTTTGCCTTTCAAATATTGAAGAAATCGTTGGATACTTCATATTCATATTTCTCATAAACACAAGAATAAATAAACTTCAGGTCCGTTTTATTTTATTTTTTTGTCACATTAATTTTTCTGTAATATTTCCCTTAAGAATTCTAATATATTTCTCATAAATTTGCATATAGTGCTAATACAATTATTTATAGGATTTTATATGCAATCCAGACTTCAAAATGTTTGAATGAGAGCAAACAATGATCTAGACTAAACAGTAAAGAATAGCGAATCAGTTTTATATTTTATTTCTTCTTATAGCATAATAGATTCTTACGCATTAGCATTATCGCTGTCTGATGCATTTTGTTTTTCATATAGATAAATACAGCTTATATGATAGATTTAGTAGTATATTTGTAATTCAACTAAAGCAGTCGTTCTCAGAGCGGGGGATTCTAGAAAAATATATGCTCAGATATAAAAATAAATATAGTTATTCTTTTTCTTGTCAGTTTTCCACAAGACTTTCATTACAAACAACTTATATTTCTAATTGATTTTCTTCCTTCTTAAGGCTGACATTTATGGTAGTCTACTAGGAGCGCTAGTGTCTATGGAATTTTCAATGTCAAGAAAACAAATTCCATTGCAGCCTCTGAGACCCAGCTGCCCTGTGGTGTTAACCGTCAGGAAATAAGTCTGTGAGGTGTTAGTAGTGGATACTTATTTGTCAGAAATTTGTATATAGTGCGCCTATAATTTATTATTTGCAGGTTTTTTAATGCATCTCACTAAACTACAGTATTATTTTTTATTTTTTCCTGATATCAAAGATAAGCAAAAATTCCGTTATCCTGTAGATTTATCTTTCAGAGAACGTGCAATTAAAAGTAAGACAGACTGAGAGATTTCTTTAAAATGATTTTTAAAGACATTCTCATGTAAATATAAAAAAATGGCAAACCAACAAAATGGAATATATATATCTTTTAATACGAAAGGAAAAATCTCTGAATCTTTATTTTATCATAAAAGTACTCTATTGATTGACATTCTACTAATTAATATGCTACTGATTGATTTCGTTGTATATTTATAGCCTATATTACATATACACGTATTTAAAATGAATGAAACATATGAGTTCATAAAGATAAAAGTCACAAAAGAAATGAGCTAATTTTAAAATCAATTTAGAAAAATTATATTACAAAAGTCTAAAAAAAAATATTAAAATATATTTATTTTGTCCAGTTTATACTTATATGAAATTATAATATATTTTGGAAAGCATTTTTTCTTACCAGGTTACATTTTCATGAGATTTTTACAGAAATTTTATTTAAAGAATAGTGTTACAAATATATTAAATTTCTCATCACAAACTTTTCTCAAAAGTAACAAACTCAAATGTTATGAAATATTTAATTTCGGTTAAAATTAATGTTTTCATTTAAAAGTATCATGTATCACTCCTCTTTTTAAATTATTATATTTATAAAAATTTTTAATATTTGAGTAGAATGGCATATGTTTGTGATCTCATACTTCCGTGTGTTGGTGGTCTCATAATGCAGTATATTGTTGGTCTCATAATGTAGTAAATAATATTTAGTTGATGTCTTAATTCTTAAGGTGGACTATTACTCAATTGTAAGCTCAATAAATATTGATATATGTTCATTGAGTTTGTCCATTTGTGATATTATGAAATTGTATATAACCGTAATCTCTCAGTATTCATTACATTTTTAAATGAAGTGGATATTGAGATCAACATTTTTAAATTTGTTAAATTGAAATACACAAAATTCAAGAAAATTTCAAGTTTTTTTTTTCCTGTTTCTCTTATTTTTCATAAAAATATGAAAACAACTTAATGTTAAATTTCTGAAAGTATTCTTAAATTTATTTTCTCTAAAATTATAAAAAAAAAAAAATATTTGTTAATATGATTAAATTTAATTAACTTACTTTTTTTATTTTATGAAAATAACTGTCTTTCGTGTCTCTTCCTCATTCAAGTATTTAATATTCTCCAAGTATTTAATATTCTATAACACACATTTAAAATTTTTATATAAGATTTTCTATGTTTAAACATTTAATTGTTATATTTTAAATTCTTATACGAGAAATTTACAAATAACTAGTATTCAATACTGTAGATAGACAATCCCATTACCATTGCAGTTATACTACATTCATGAAATTGTTAAGATACAACCAATTTATTTTGTTAAGCTTTCACCTTTGGTGAAAATATTGGGGAAAGATTCTAAATCTATTCCTCAAAATAAATGAACAACATTTATTCCAATATATACTCGAATGAATATTTATAATCACTCTATTGCTATAAGGAAAGTTCATAGGAGATAATTAGTTGTAATAATTAGTACTTCAAACATATAATCAAACATTGCAGATGATGACAGTGAATTATCACAACAAATGGCGAAATCGAAAACTAGTAATTTCTGTTCCCAGAAAACGGATGCAAACTCGCTCCATCATTATGAAAATCGCTATATATATGTAGCTAACTGTTTTTAAATTGTGCTACCATTACGAAACTTGAAAGCGATGAATAATTTACACCACGTATGCTGTTTCATGTAGTAACGGGTGTTAAACTCGTCTATATTGAATGCAGTATCGATTTTATAATTTTAACAGTAAAAATTGACTGCTAAGTGGATACTAAGAACTACAAAATAATATTTTTGGTGTTGAATATTTTACATGTTGTTGCAGTTGTTGCTGAGCATATTTCATAAAATAATATATTTATCACTTTTTTAAGCTTACATAAAATTATGATCTCAATAATTGAAAATAATATTCATGATTACAATATATGATGCCATAAGTACAATATTATTCACTTAAGAATTTATTAATTCGTGTTGAGTTCTCTCTTGTAAACAATATTTTATTTCTCTCATGTTGCTTATATGTGAGTAAAATTATACATAATTCATGAAATATGCATTCCTTTCAAATTTAAATTTATTTTAAATAATTCTTTTTTAATTGCTAACAATTTATATTACTTTTTCATGTAAAAATGTTTATGAAATGATCAAGATCTATTGATGTTAATTCATATATATATATATATATATATATATAATTTTTTTATTAACAAAAAGCAGTTTAAGTATTTTAGTTCGAACAAAATTTTTTGTTTTGTTTATACTTGATTTTCAAAATACCCTAATATCACATTTTATTTATAAAAAACACGAAATTTAATCTTAACATTATAAATGATAATATTTTTCCAATTGCACTTATATTTATCGAGAAATTAAATTATTCACTTATAACTTTATTGAATGATCATTACAAAATGTTGTTACTGAGCTTAAAAAAAGTGTTTCTTTTGAGATATACATTTTATCCAAGAATAAATTTACGAAATTATTAATTAGATTAAATTATTAATTAAAAATTAAAAATTAATTACCGTAAATTAAAATTAATTCACTTAAATTAAAAACAATTAATTAATTAAATTAAAACAATTAATTTATTAAATTAAAATACTTAATTAATTAAATTTAAATAATAATTAAATTATTAATTTGAAAAATTTTTCACACTAAATTAAAAAAATTTTGATTTCTACTAATTTGAACAAAGGACGCATTAATTGTTTTAAATAAAGCAGTTTAACAATCAACCAGTTTAGTAACCGAACAATTCATGATCATATTATTTTGATGAGCATAAATCTGGATTGGATTTCTTTCTACATGAATCGATATCAAACATTTACACTTACAAAAATTACATAACTGGAATAAACTATGTAATTTTTAATATTATTGTAATTTAGAATAAATGCAACAATAATTGCTTTATATAACAGGATCAAAAATTTATCATTTATTGAATCAAATGATTATAATATACACAGAAATTAAATTCACGCGACATATTTAGAAGCACTGACATTTACTTTTATTATGTGCTCAATTACTTCCTGAAACAATAATAAAGTATTCCATTCAAACAGCAAAAAGTAATAATAAAGTATGCCCATCCAAGCAGAATATACATTCCTGACTGTTAAAATGTTTCATAGTGCACTCATAGTCTTGCATTTCATAGTCTTACTGTATGAGTTTATAGTGCAATTTCCGAATACCTACTAAAAATTATGACATCCCCAATGAGTTGCCAGTTGCCTGAGTCCATGTGACAATTTATGTACAATGTATATCATTAAAATTGCAGTATGTTCGCTTAATACCTAAATTTAATAAAATGTTTTAATGTGTGTCCAATACATTAAATCTATAAAAATAATAAATGTCAAAATCGCCAAGTATTTTGCTTTTTTACCCGATGCAGAGAAAAAATGTTATAAAAGACATCTTGACACCACTGTTTATGCAAATATAAATATCTGCCGGACTCTGAGAGCAAACGAATTAAGATGATTGAGGTTGAATGGTCAACTAGACATATTACACATCATCTTCATTGTTTTGCAAATATTGCAAGGAGGAGTTTCCTACAGTTTGCAATAGCACCAAGTCCGCACATCTGGTTTGATGGATTGGATTGTCATTGAATACGATACTCAAGCCCTATGGTAATGATTAAAGGCACGAGGACTGACCATCTGTACGTTCGTGACAACCATGCATATATCATCCATATAAATAGATTTTCAAACATGACTTCCGGACCATATTTTCAGAAAAGATAATATTTAGTCATACACATTAAGCAGGTCACAAGACTTCCTGCTCAATATTGACACAATGACTTGGCCTTCCCTATCCTCAAATTTTTTCACCGATTGAAAACGTGGGGAATGATTTTGGTCGACAAATTATGTAGCTTAAGAGTTTGTTCGAACTATTACACACATTAAGAACAATTCTGAAAGAGATCACACAAGACACCATAAGAAATCTATGTGTCTTTATTATTGACATTGTTCTTTCATGTATGTAAGCTACAGGTGGTTCAACGACGTACTAGTGAGTTTTGCTGGAACAAATATTCCTATAGCTTTCATTTTGTAATCACTAACTTATATAAACGTTACAACATACAAGTACTTCTTGATGCACTGTTCTTCAAACATCGTTTGTAATTTCAGAAGTAAGCAAATTTTAATTGAAGAAAATTTTTTGATTGAATTTTTTTTTGAATTAGCATATTTTAATTGCAGCAAATTTAATTGCTTGCATATTTTAATTAATTTTATTATCATTTCAGGATTAAAGTATGAAAGAATGAAATACGTTGATTGTTATTTTAGATTTTATTTGTTTTTTTTTTCACAAAATTTCACCTAAAAATATTTCCCTTCATCTATGCATGCCTTACAAAATTTGAAAACATACATACATATTTAAATGAAATACTGTCGAAATTGTTTTTTAATAACAATACTTTTCTGTTATTATACTATAGTACACTGAAATTACTCGATATGTTAGGTAGGTAGAACGGAAATCGCTCAAGTCGAAGTACAACCTTGAATATAAAGTTATATCAATCTCGTTTAATAGAAATTAATAATAACTTTGAAGAAAAATATTTAATAAAATTGATATTATTTATGCAGTCAATCTTCTGTAATCCTGCACTTTTAAAATTTGCCACCCTTTATTATTTTTTATATTTTTATTTTGCAGACAAAACCATTTTTCTTTAAAAATTTTAAAAATTGTTAATTTTCTAAAATTTTTCGATATCACTCACAAAAAAATTTACGATTAAAAAAATACGTAACAATAAATTAATTAAAAATATAAAATAAGTTGAAGTGTTTTTGCAATCAAAACACACACAAATACACAAAAAATCAAATCGAATTTGAATAATGAAACAGTTTATGGGTAAAGAAATGAGCAAATGAACAACTGAGAGTTAAGAACACATGAACACTAATTGGGAATTAAAATTTCTGCTTAATAATTATATACTCAAATAGTAAATAAATCAATTGAATCGCAAAAGGTTTCCTATAGTGACAATATTTTAATCAGTAAAATCAAAATTGTAAAGAAAATGAAAACTTATTAAATGACTACTCGAACAGGGTGAATGCTGAAATTAGAATTTAATGTCGAAGAGATTTTAATATAGAAGGTAATGTTTAATTAATTAATTTGTAATCATTCATAAACTGATGTTAGAAGTACTAAAAAAAAAATTTAACACAAACATCAAGAAGCGAATAACTTCGAGTTCGAGGTAACATCAGTGGAGTATTACTGTTATTATTCTTGTTATTTTTTTTTTCAATGTGAGGTAATCTTTTTACTTAAGATTTATTATTATGAATATTTGTTAGTAATTCTATGCATTTTACGGTTAATTCATTTTTATTTAAATTCATAAAAAAGTAAAGCTAGATTCTTGTTATGTAATTCATTTGAAATTTACAAAAAAAAATTTTAAAATTTTTGAATTCACCACTAGAGGTATAGCTGTTTATATTTAATTAGTATAACTAGGAAATGTTTTTAGTTTATTAAAGAAATAAAAGATGCCACTGTAATTTATTAGTGTAGTTGAGAGAAATTACTTTTGTGCGTTTGCGTATTGTTTTTATTCTCCGTGTATTTTTTGCACTACTTTTAAAGCAATGGAATTTGCAGAAATGTTTCAGCATTTTTATACATTAAAATATCTCTTATACGTACAGGCGCCTTTCGCATTTGTGCACAATATTTTAAAAGATATGTCTTGAGTTACATCAATTGATGTTATTAAATTCAAATAACATCATACAAAAGTAGAGACACACGAAGTTAACGTTTCTATTTCAGAAATATTTCTCAATTATACGTTTCTGAAATATATTTTCCGAAATTATGCTTCAATGGATTTTTCTTTCACTGGTAATTTATTTTCCTCGTTACCTTTCTTGTAATACCTAAGTAAATTTATCTACACTGAGATATATTCTTTAATTCCCTTAATTTTTCTCTGTTGCAGTAATCTGCTCTCTTCCAAATTTCTTTCAGGATTGAAAATTGTTCACTTACATTTATGACAAGTAACATTAGTTCGAAATATTCTCTCCAGTTTTAAACTCAGAAACATCAAAGAAGTGTTCACCTGAGATGCTTTTATGTGGTTTATTTTGAATGAAGAGAAATCAGAGAAACTTGCTATCAAATTTGAGTTATGTGAATGTTTGTCACAATAAAGTTAATATGTAGAATCTTCTGCTAAAAAGGATAAAATAACCAAAAATGAAGTACGAGAAACTGCCTCTGTTTTGATTAATTTTAAAGAATTTGTTAGTAGTTGAACTTAAAAATAAAGTGGGGATGATAATAGGATTAGGAATTATTTTTAGAAATAGTTTAAGAGATTCAAGTTGGAACGTTACAAGTTAATAATGTTTAATTGAAAATCCTTCGACGAATAAGAAGCAATCTTTGCAAATTAATGGTAACAAATGTAATTCATTAATTCAACCGAAACAACTTACTCGAAATTCATTGAATTTGAAAATATTACTTCAGAAGATTAGAAAATAAAGAAATAAAATTAAATGCCACATTATTTGAAAGTACCTTAAATAGATTTCTCGATTTTTATTATTAATTTAGTTGCATAATTAATTTAATTAATATAATTATATTGTGTCGGCAAGGAAGTAATTTCGGCCTTCGCAATGCTTTTAAATGGTGAAAGCTGAAAGAATTTTCTTGCTATGGCAATGAGTGATTTTCGTTTTTAATCTTCAAAATCAGTCTAAGATAAAATGTCTTGATTTCTTATTTTTCTCTTTTATTTACATGTTGACTTTTATCTGTCCATTTATCACTCCTTTAGTCGAAAATAATTCCTTGCCATGTTATTTAATTGTATTTTAAGCATTATAAAACTATTCAGAAAGACTAGAGATAATCATGACAAGACTTTTTTGCATAATCATGTTATGAAAGAAATTGTAATTTGAAAACATAATTCATATAATTATTGTTTCTCCCAATACATTCAACATTTTTGTAAATCTTTTCTAATTAATTTGAAAAACAAATCGTTAAAAGTTTTATTGATTAGTTTGGTTACATCCAACATATTTTTAATGTTTTTGAATAAATCTGAAGATATAGTTGGCAGTTTGGTTTTTTTTTTTTTACAGTACATCCACCATTTTTGAGTTCTTTTTCTCAATCAATGTGTAGATAGCACTACTACTCTCTCTTATCTTGTACTGTGTTCACGTGCTCTTGTACCTTCTCTGCTGTAGCTGTTTTGAATGTGATGTCATGTATTCAACAGTGGTTTCAAGAAACTAGTGGCTCTTTCCAACATTGTGTTATAATAATATTTATAGAATGCTTACCTAACAAATTCAATTTTAAAATCATAATGGATGATTCAATTCATCGATCAATGAAAAGACACGACAAAACTTCCATTCGAAAGTTCCTAAAAGTTACTAGACTATCAACTTGTTCACCAATACTCTCTATCATTAGTCACACATCATAACACTTGAGTAAAGTACCATTATCAGGATATTTATAGTTTCCTGCAATACATCCAAATTTTTGTTAGTTTTTCTCAAGCAAATTCTAGACATAGTAAACAGTTTTATTGTTTTTTCAATGCAGCAGCCGTTTATGGAAAAATTTTCAATTAATTTGAAGATGCCAGAGTTTTTGTACGTGCTCAATATAATATTATAGAATATGCCACGATGCAATTAATAGTGGATTCGAGAAAATAGTGGATATTATTAATATTGCATTATGTTGTTGTTGTTGTTATTAATTACCCTGGTGTGGGAAAGCCTACACCAAGTCCAATAGACTGGTCTATGGTTAAAGGTAATGCGCAACTTCACTTTTAGCAAGGAACCATAGGACTGACTAAACCTCAAGACAACGCTGTACGATCATATTAGACCGGGACCTACGGTTTAAAGTGGATTCCGAATTCCTACGAAGATCCATGGCACTGCTGGGACTCAAACCCGACTTGACTTGGTGCTTTGAGATGTATGCTCCTGCTGCTGTTTTTGTACGTATTTCATATAATATTATAGATTATGACATGATGCATTCAATAGTAGTTTCAAGAAAATAGTGGATATTTCCAGTATTGCATAATTAATATTATATTCCAAAATTGTGTTTTGGATTGAGAGGATAAAATGAAAATAACAAACATACAAACATACAAATAATAATACAAATACTAACAAATTTAATTTTAAAGTCTTAAGTTCGCTAAAAGACATGATACTAAAACTTCCACTCGAATGTTTCCAAAAATTACTAAACTATCAACTCGTTCACTACTTTTCTCTCTCTCACCCACACCCACACACTGTAGTCTTACTCGCAGTCGCGTTCGCCTCATTCAAGCCCGTAATTAACGACATTCGCCGATCTCTCCCCGAGTTGTCTCGCTGTTTTCGCAGCCCAGTAATTAGGGTCGAAGGATGAATCGAGCGTTTGTCTTCCTCAGCACAGCGACATTAGTCTGGAAAAGCAAAAAGACAGAAACCTGCTTTTTCCGCTCTCGGAAGCAGCACAGTGATAAAATCGGCAGCATGTCGATGGGCACGGCAAGGTGTAATTATCCCAGTTGTTAGCGATTTGCGAATGTGTTCAGGTGTGATCTTTCACTCTTGGGACAAGACGGGAATAGAATGTTTGTTTCATTTTCTGAAAGCACGGATAAATAGCGGAGTGTGTGCACATGCCTAGGTAATTGATGTCCTGCATGCACTTTTATGGATAAGAAATTAGTTTTGTTGCTATTCGGGCCCCTTGATTCCGGCCTGAGTGCATATTTATACACCCCGCTTAGCTTTTTCTTTTTTCCGATATTGTGAACGAAAGATTAAAAACTTTGTGGTTATGAATTGCAAATAGGTCTGATTTTACTATTCTTTCTTAGGTTTCTTTTTTATGTTCATAATAGTTGCGTGGATAAGAAATATTGATTGAATACATATTGACATAATAGTTTTTGTTCAAGAACGCATTTATTAGTTTAATTCATTAAGATACTATTCAATTCAATTACTCCCGAAAAATATATTCGCCCCTTTTCTATTATTCCATTTTTCTTTTAAGATTTTTTCATGTTTTTAGAGAAATTTTATTTAATGAATAATGTTACAAATATATTAAATTATTATATATTTAGTTTAGGTTAGATATCATATCTAATTCCACGTCTCTTTTTTAAAGGAAAATCTCAACTGAATCATTGAGTTCATATTTATACACCCTGAAATTAAGCAATGCCCTCTCGAGGGTTAGCCCTCTAATGCCCTCTAGGCTGATAAAAAAGAAAATTTTAGTTAATCAGATATTAGTATGGGTGATTTTGTTTACGAACATACTGAGTAAAAAACATGATTTGCAATTTTGATAATAGGATGATTTTGGAGGTCAAAGTCATAGTGAGTTTCAAAGAAACCACTGCATTTGTGTAATTTTAACGATCAACTGTAGTTAAAGAGTTTCAAGGCTGGATTGTAAGGCAAAAAAAATAGGACTCTACATGCAATTTATGGTAGACAGCAATTTGTGAATGTTCGGATGGAGTCGTAGGCTATACAAAAGATAATAGAATGATACAAGGTAGTAAATTTTAGCAGATCTTAATCAAGGATCGTCTCATAAGATCTCTGAAATCACTATATGTAAGCGGAAGTCCAGTTCGAACATAGTCCAATGGCTGGGCAGTAGATCATTGCTTATAATAGTAGATCATTGCTTAATTGCCCAATGGTTGGGCAGTATGATCATTGCTCCCTATAATGCTCGATACAGGGGAGGTTGAGATGTGGGATAAAGTAAAGTCTCAAAAATCACAAAATTAATTATAAGCCAATTGAATGTCATATATCGGTAGTATAATGCAATAACTAGTATTCACTTCATGTCATAATTCTAAAAGTGGACTATTACTCAATTGTAAGCCCCAGAAATATTGATATATTTTCAATGAGATTGTGATATTATGGAATTGTATATAATCATAATAAATTCACTTAATTCACTTAATTTTGAAAAAAAAAAAAAACCTGATTACAATTGTTAAATTGAAATTCACGAGCAAATTTCAAGTGTTTTCGTGTTTCTCCTGTTTTTCAAAAATTTTAAAGATAGCTTAATGTTAAATTTGCTAATGTGATTAAATTTAAATAACATATTATTAAAATACATTTTTTTATTTTATGAAAAATGTCTTTCATATCTCTCCCTCGTTCAAGTTTTTAATATTCTATAACATGTATTTTAAGTTTTTGTATAAGATTTATATAAGATTGTCTATCTATAGTATTGAACAATATTTATTTGTGAATTTCTCGTATAAGAATATAAAATATAACCAATTCAATGTTTTAAACATAAACATTTAATTGGTTATATTTTAAATTCCTATGCGAGAAATTTACAAATAAATATTGTTCAATACTATAGATAGACAATCTCATTAGCACTGTAGTTATACTAGATTCCTAAAACTGTTAAGATGCAACCAATTTATTTTTGTTAAACTTTCACCCTTGGTAAAATATTGGGGAAAGATTCTAAATCTATTTCCCAAAATAAATTAACAAAATTCATTCCAATATACACACGAATGAATATTTATAATCACTCTATTGCTATAACGAAAGTTCATAGGAGATAATTAGTTGTAATAATTAGTACTTCAAACATATAATCAAACATTGCAGATGATGACAGTGAATTATCACAACAAATGGCGAAATCGAAAACTAGTAATTTCTGTTCCCAGAAAACGGATGCAAACTCTCGCTCCATCATTATGAACACACATAATGTACCTAATATACCTAATATAATGTACCCATACATAATATACCTAACTGTTTTTAAAATGTGCTACCATTACGAAACTGTGAAGTGATGAATAATTTACACCACGTATGCTGTTTCATGTAGCAACGGGTGTTAAACTCGTCTATATTGAATGCAGTATCGATTTTATAATTTTAACAGTAAAAATTGACTGTTAAGTGGATGGATGCTAAGAACTACAAAATAATATTTTTGGTGTTGAATATTTTACATGTTGTTGCAGTTGTTATTGAGTTGAATTCGTAAAATAAAGCATTGATTATTTTTTTTTGAGCTTACATAAAATTATAATTTCAATAATGGAAAATAATATCCATGAATACAATATATGATACCATAAGTACAATATTATTCACTTAAGAATTTATTAATTCTTGTTGAAATTTTTTTTTGAAACACATTCTTTTTTTGTTATTTGTTTAAAGAATTATACGAATAGGAAGCAGTTCAAGTATTTTAGTAGAAACAACTTTTTTTTTTAAATTTGTTTTCGATTGTTTATTCTTGATTGTTTTTATTTTTTTACCTGACTTTTAACCTTATTATGTATTAAATTGCTTCCTGAAACAACAATAAAGTATTCGTTATGAAATGCTAATTAAACTAATTGTTAAATATATAAGAAGTCGCATGCATGAGTTTCTAGTAAAATTTTCAAATTCCTAATAAAAATTGTCACATACTCAATGAATTGTCAGTTGTTTGACTTTGTGTCAATGTAAATCAATAAAATTGCAGCATAACTGCGTATTACCTAAACCTAATAAAGGAATTTAACGTGCGTCCAGCACATTAAATCTATACAAATTATAATTATATAAGACTTTAAGAATCGATTAGTATTTAACACTCAGCTTATCTAGCGCAAAGAAAAATGTGATAAAACACACTCTTACACCACCGTCTAAGCAAATATCTGTCTGGCAGAGGTTAAAATTAAGGTGATTGAGATTGAATGGCCAATTTAACGTTGTTTTGTAAATATTGCAAGGAGGAGTTTCCTACTATTTGAAATAGCACAACGTACACATATGTTTGATGGATTGGTGTGTCATTAAATAAGATACTCAAACCCTGTAGTAATGATTAAAGGCATCGTGACTGTCCAGCTGTACGTTCGTGACAAACCATGTATATATCATACATATAAATAGATTTTGAAGCAGGACTTCAGAGGATATTTTCCGTAAAGATAATACTTAGTCATACACATTAAGCAGGTCACAGGACTTCTTTCTCAATATTGATACAATGACTTGGCCTTCCCGATCCTCAAATTTGTCACCGATTGAAAACATGAATAGACAAGTTGTGCAGCGTAGGAGTTCGATCGAACTATTACACACATTAAGAACTATTCTGATAAGATATGACACAAGATACCATAGCAAGCCTATGTCTTTAATTTTAACATTATTATTTCTTGTATGGAAGCTACAGGTGAGTCAATGACGTACTAGTGAGTTTTTCTGGAACAAATAATCCTACAGCTTTCATTTTGTAATCACTAACTTATACCAACATTAGAAACATACAAATAATTCTCAATGCATTATTTTTCATAGCAAATTTTTAATTTTAGAATTGTATATTTTATTTAACTGACAAATTTCAAAAGTGCGCAAATCTTCATTGAAGCAAATTTTTTGTTAAGTAAATCTTAATTTTTTTGAATTATAATATTTTAATCGAAGCAAATTTAATTTTTGCAGATTTTAATTAATTTTTATCATTTAAGAATTAAAGTGTGATTACTTTTATTTTGGTTTTATTTGCTTTTGCCGAAAAGTTTTTTATAATTGCTAAGACTAGTGCAGAAATATTTCCCTGAAAGAACTTCTTCAGATTTTTTATAGCATCCATGCATGTCTTACAAAACTTTAAAAATTACATATACATTAAAATTAAATACAGCCAAAATTTTTTAATTACTAAACCTTTCTGTTATTATACTGTAGTACACCGAAGTTACTCAACAGGTAGGTATAACGAAAATCGCTTACGTAGAAGTATAACCTTGCATATAAAATTAGATCAGGTATTAAAGTTATCATTAATTTAAATTAATAATACCTTTGAAGAAAAACACTGTTATCTATACAGTCAACCTTCTGTAATTTTCAAATTCTAAAATTTAACACTCTTTATTTCACATTTTTATTATTTTAAATATTTATTTTTAAAACAGGTTATTTTCTTTAAAAATTTTCAAATTTTTTCACTTTCAGAAATTTTCATTATCACCATCATAAAAAATGTGCAATTATAAAATTCTTTACAATAAATGAATTTAAAAATAAAATACGTTGAAATGTTTTTGCAATCAAAAAACACACTAAAATGGTGGAGGACTACGAACCAAATTTAAAAAAAAATCGAAAAGAATTTAACGAAGCAGTTTATTAGAAAAAAAGGATGGGCGTAAACATTTTGTGTATACTTTTATATTTTGACTTATATATTTACACGCAGTGTATTTTTACTTCACTACTTTTAAAGCAATGAAATTTGCAGAAATGTTTTACCATTTTTATACATTAAAATATCTCTTATACGTACAGGCGCCTTTCGCATTTGTGCATAATATTTTAAAAGATATGTCTTGATTTACATCAATTGATGTTATTAAATTCAAATAACATCATACAAAAGTAGAGACACACGAAGTTAACGTTTCTAATTCAGAAATATTTCTCAATTATACGTTGCTGAAATATATTTTCCGAAATTATGCTTCAGTGGACTTTTCTTTCACTGGCAATTTATTTTCCTCGCTACCTTTCTTGTAATACCTAAGTAAATTCATCTACACTGAGATATATTATTTAATTCCCTTTAATTTTTCTCGGTTGCAGTAATCTGCTCTCTTCTAAATTTCTTTCAGGATTGAAAATTGTTCACTTACATTTATGACAAGTAATATTAGTTCGAAATATTCTCTCCAATTTTAAACTTAGAAACATCAAAGAAGTGTTCACCTGAGATGCTTTTATGTGGTTTATTTTGAATGAAGAGAAATCAGAGAAACTTGCTATCAAATCTGAGTTATGTGAATGTTTGTCACAATAAAGTTAATATGTAGAATCTTCTGCTAAAAGGATAAAATAACCAAGAATGAAGTACGAGAAACTGCCTCTGTTTCGATTAATTTTAAAAATTTGTTAGTAGTTGAACTTAAAAATAAAAGTGGGGATGATAATAGGATTAGGAATTATTTTTTAGAAATAATTTAAGAGATTGAAGTTGGAACGTTACAAGTTAATAATGTTTAATGAAAATCCTTCGACGAATAAGAAGCAATCTTTGCAAATTAATGGTAACAAGTGTAATTCATTAATTCAACCGAAACAACTTACTCGAAATTCATTGAATTTGAAAATATTACTTCAGAAGATTAGAAAATAAAGAAATAATATTAAATGCCACATTATTTGAAAGTACCTTAAATAGATTTCTCGATTTTTATTGTTAATTTAGTTGCATAATTAATTTAATTAATATAATTATTTTGTGTCGGCAAGGAAGTAATTTCGGTCTTCGCAATGCTTGTAAATGGTGAAAGCTGAAAGAATTGTCTTGCCATGGCAATGAGTGATTTTCGTTTTTAATCTTCAAAATCAATCTACGATAAAATGTCTTGATTTCTTATTTTTCTCTCTTATTTACATGTTGACTTTTATATTTTATTTACATATTGACTCTGTCCATTTAACACTCCTTTAGTCGAAAATAATTCCTTGCCATGTTATTTAATTGTATTGTAAGCATTATAAAACTATTCAGAAAGACTAGAGATATAAAATTTTTGCATAATCGTGTTATGAAATAAATTGTTGAAAATTTTCGAAATTTTCTAGTAAAAATACTTGGACACGTCACATTGTATTTTGAGATATTTTCTGTAGTTCATGAAGTAACATTGTCTACAATTTTATCTTTTTTTTATAAATACATTAAGATGTATTTATAACAATAAAATACTTAATAATTAATTACTTAATACAATTTAAAAAAACTTTTTTTAAATTAATTTGAAAACATAATTCATAGAATTATTGTTTCTCACAATGCATTCAACATTTTTGAAAATCTCTTCTAATTAATTTGAAAAAAAATTGTTAAAGGTTTTATTGCTTAGTTTTGTTACATCCAATATATTTTTAATGTTTTTGAATAAATCTGAAGATATAGTTGGCAGTTTGGTTTTCTAGAGTGCATACCAATTCTTACGTTTTCTCAATCAATGTGTAGATAGCACTACTACTCTCTCTTTTGTTGCACTGTGTTCACGTGTTCTTGTACCTTCTCTGCTGCAACTGTTTTGAATGTGATTTCATATGGTTTCCAGAAACTAGTGTCTCTTTCCAACATTGTGTTATAATAAGTATTTATAGAATACTTACTCAACAAATTAAATTTTAAAATCTTAATGGATGATTCAATTCATCGATCTATGAAAAAACACGACAAAACTTCCATTCGAGTGTTCTAAAAATTACTAAACTATCAACTTGTTCAATAATACTCTCTCTCATTAGTCTCACATCATAACACTTGAGTAAAGTAGCATTATCAAGATATTTACAGTTTCCTGCAATAAATACATCCAACATTTTTGTTAGTTTTTCTCAAGCAAATTGTAGCTATAGTAAACAGTTTTATTGTTTTTGCAATGCAGAAGCCGTTTATTAAAAACTTTTTCAATTAATTTGAAGATGCCAGAGTTTTTGTACGCACTTAATATAATATTATAGAATATGTCACGATGCATTCAATAGTGGATTCGAGAAAATAGTGGATATTACCAATATTGTATTATGTTGTTGTTGTTGTTATTAATTACCCTGGTGCGGGAAAGCCTGCACCAAGTCCAATAAACTAGTCTATGGTTAAGGGAAATGCGCAGCTTCGCTTTTAGAGAGGAATCATGGGACTGACTAGACTTCAAGACAACGTTGTACGATCATATTAGATTACGGTTTAAAGTAGGTTCCGAACCACTACGAACATCCATGGCACTTCTGAGACTCAAACCCGATTGACTTGGTGCTTTAAGATGTATGCTGCTGCTGTCCAAGATTTCAATGTTTTTGCACGTACTTTATATAATACTATTGAATATTGCATGATGCATTCAATAGTAATTTCGAGAAAATAGTGGATAGTTCCAGCATTGTATTATTAATATTGTATACCAATATTGTGTTGGATTGAGAGGATAAAATTGAAAATAATGTTTGTTTACTTTACAAAATTAATTTTGAAGTCTTAGTGTTCGCTAAAAGACATGATAAAACTTCCACTCGAATGTTTCTAAAAATTACTAAACTATCAACTCGTTCACTAGTATTCTCTCTCATTAGTTTCACATCATACATGCAGTCGCGTCACAGTAAAAAGTAACATTATCAAGATATTTATAATTTCCTGCAATACATCCAAAATTTTTGTAAGACGTAACAAACTATTTAGTTTATTATATTTTTGTAATACAGCAATAATATTTTTCATAACTTTTCAATCAATTTAAAGATACCAGTGTTTTTTGCAAGTAATTAACATAATATTATAGATTATGACATCTGCATTCAATAGTGTATTTATGAAAATAGTGGCCATTCCCAATATTGTATTATGTAGACCTCGTCACTGGCGACTGGTCCACGGCAGAGGGTAATACGCAGCTTCACTTTTAACGAAGAATCACGAGGGCTGAAGACTGACTTAACCTCAAGACAACCCTCTACGATCATATTAGACCAGGACCTACAATTTAAAGGGGATATCATATCAGTGGATTCATTCAGGCAACATGTTGTATTATTAATATTATGTTGTAGTTTAAGAATATAAATTGAAAATAACGTAATGTTTACTTAACAAATTTAATTTTAAAATCTTAATGTTCGCTAAATTAAATGATAAAACTTCCACTCGAATGTTTCCAAAAATTTCTAAACTATCAACTCGTTCACTACTTTTCTCATTCTCTTACACCCACACTTCTAGTCTTACTCGCAGTCGCGTTCGCCTCACTCAACATCGTAATTAACGACATTCGCCGATCTCTCCCCGAGTTGTCTGTTTTTTCGCAGCCCAGAAATTAGGGTCGAAGGATGAATCAAGCGTTTGTTTTCCTCAGCACAGCGACATTAGTCTGGAAGAGCAAAAGACAGAAAACACAGAGACCTGCTTTTTCCGGTGTCAGTGATAGAATCGGCAGCATGTCGATGGGCACGGCAAAGGTGTAATTATCCCAGTTGTTAGCGATTTGCGAATGTGTTCAGGTGTGATCTTTCACTCCAGGGACAAGACGAGAATAGAATGTTTGTTTCGTTTCTGGAAGCACCGATAAATAGCGGATGTGTGCACATGCCTGCGCTTAATAGGTAATTGATGGCCTGCATGCACTTTTATGGATAAGAAATTAGTTTTGTTGCTATTCGGGCAGCTGTTTAGTATTCCGCTGGGGTTTCTGTTAGATCAAAAGGAAGAATCATTCAGTCCCTATTTATATACCCTGAAATTAAGCAATGCACGATGGCCTATATGAAAGAAGTTCAGATTAGTTAAATGAATGGCTCTTAGAGTTTTATTTTATCAATATTATGAACGAAAGACTAGAACCTGGTGGTTATGAATTGCAAATAAATGATGAATTCAAAATAAATAATTCAAAATAGGATGATTTTATTATTCTTTCTGAGGTCATTTTTTGTGTTTACAGTATTTCAGTTACTTTATTTGATATACTGCAAAATAATAAGACTTTAATCAAATTGCTCGAGAATGGACTTTTCTCGAGAAATTTAATATTTTAATTCATTGTGTTACTTTACAAAACTATTCAATTAGCTGAAAAAAAATGAAAACAAGAATATTCACCAGAAATAATTCCCATATGCGTTGATCTAGCATTTGGTAACACAAGCTTTAGGTACCAATCCTGGCGGTCGCATGGATGAATTGTTGGGGATCGGAATCCACATTAAACTGTAGGTCCCTGCCTGTTTAGCCGTTGTGTGCACAAGATGATAGTAAAGCGGCCAACCAAACAAAATCTACGATCATATTAAACCAGGGCCTACGATTTAAAGTTGATTCCGAACCATTACAAACATCCATGGTACCGCAGGGGCTGCAACAAGAAACTGTGGCATCGATCGCTAGACACTCGGCTATTCAGGCCCTATATCTTATTATTAATATTGTGTTGTGGACTAAGATAATAAATTGAAAATAACGTAATGTTTACTTGACAATTTAATTTTAATGTCTTAATGTTCGCAAAAACACATGATAAAACTTCCACTCGAATGTTTCTAAAAATTACTAAACTATCAACGCGTTCACTACTCCTCTCACTCTCTCTTTCTCACACACACTGTAGTCTTACTCGCAATCGCGTCAGCCTCATTCAACACCGTAATTAACGACATTCGCCGATCTCTCCCCGAGTTTTCTCGCTGTTTTCGCAGCCCAGCAATTAGGGTCGAAGGATGAATCCAGCGTTTGTTTTCCTCAGCACAGCGACATTAGTTCTGGAAACGCAAAAGACAGAAAATACAGAGACCTGCTTTTTCCGCTCTCTGAAGTACAGTGATAAAATCGGCAGCATGTCGATGGGCATGGCAAGGTGTAATTATCCCAGTTGTTAGCGATTTGCGAATTTGTTCAGGTGTGATCTTTCACTCCAGGGACAGGACGGGAATAGAATGTTTGTTTCGTTTTCTGGAAGCACTGATAAATAGTGGATGTTTGCACATGCCTATGCTTAATAGGTAATTGATGGCCTGCATGCACTGTTATGGATAAGATATTTGTTTTGTTGCTATTCGGGCCGCTTTTTAGTATTCCGTTGGGGTTTCCGTTAGATCAAAGGGAAGAATCATTGAGTGCATATTTATATACGCTGAAATTAAGCAATGCACGATGGCCTATAGGAAATAATTTCTAACTAGTTAAATGAATGGTTCTTTGCGTTTTCTTTTGACGATGTTGAGAACAAAATAATATAACTTATTAGTTATGAATTGAAAATAAGGATAATTTTACTATTCTTTCTGAGATTCATTTTTGTGTCCATAATAGTTGCATTACTTTATTTTATATATTGCAAAATAATAAGACTTTAATCAGATTGTTCAAGACTGTCCATTTAGAGAAGGAATTAAATATTTTAATTTATTATGTTACTTTACAAAACAATTCAATTAGTTGAAAAAAAGAAAACAAGAAATATTCACAAGAAATAATCTCCACATGCGTTCATCTGACCTTTGATACCACAAGCTTCAGGTACGAATCCTGGCGACACATGGACGCTTGTTTGTGGTTCGTATGCACTTTAACCTGTATGTACATATTTGTTTAGTCCTTGTGTGCACAAGATGAACATAGATCGGCAAACCAAACCAAATCTATGATCATATTAAACCAGGACTTACAGTTTAAAGTGGATTCTGAACCATTACAAATGTCGATGGCATCGCCGGGCTCCAACCTGTGGTAACTAGCGCTAGAGTCTTAACCCTTCATATTGTATTATTATGTTGTGGATTAAGAAAATAAACTGGAAATACCGTATTGTTTACTTAACAAATTTAATTTTATTTTTAAATCTTAATTTTTCGCTAAAAGACATGATAAAACTTCCTCTCGAATGTTTTAAAAATTACTAAACTATCAACTCGTTGGCTACTTTTCCTTCACCCTCATTAGTCTCACATCATACACACTGTATTTGAGTAAAACAACATTATTAAGATACTTATAGTTTCCTACAATACATCCAACATTTTTAAGTTTTTCTCAAGCAATTTATATACATAGTAAACAGTTTTATTGGGTTTTTGCAATACAGCAACTCGTATGTTAAAAACTGTCTCAATCAATTTGAAGATGATGGTAGTTTTTGAACGTACTTTTAAATCTTATTTTTGAATATGAAACGATGCATATTCAATAATATCGATAATATTATTGATCATATTATTTATTCAATAATATCGATAATATTATTGATCATATTATTGATTCAATAATACTTCATATTATTGAGTGGATTCGAGAAAATAATGAATATTTCCAATATTGTATTTTGTCCTTGTTCTTACTAATCCCCCTTAGTGTCAGAAAGCCTACACTACGCAGCATTACTTTTAGAGGGAACCACGAGGGCAGAGGACTGACTAAACCTCAAGACAACCCTCCACAATCGTATTAGATCGGGATCTACAGTTTAAAATGGATTCATATCAACGGATTCATTCAGACGCCATATTGTATTATTAAAGTTGTGATGTGGATAAAAATAATAAATTGAAAATAACTAAATCTTTACTTCACACATTTAATTTCAAAGGCTTAATGTTCCCGAAAAGACATGATAAAACTTCCACTACAATGTTTCCAAAATTACTAAACTATTAACTCGTTCACTACTTTCCTCTTTCTCTTACACCTACACATTCTAGTCTTACTCGCAGTCGCGTTCGCCTCATTCAACCCCGTAATTAACGACATTCGCCGATCTCTCCCCGAGTTGTTCTCGCTATTTTCGTAGCCAGTAATTAGGGTCGAAGGATGAATCGAGCGTTTGTTTTCTCTCAGCACAGCGACATTAGTTCTTTAAAAGCAAAAGACAGAAAACACAGAGACCTGCTTTTTCCGGTCTCAGTGATAAAATCGGCAGCATGTCGATGGGCACAGCAAGGTGTAATTATCCAGTTGTTAGCGATTTGCGAATGTGTTCAGGTGTGATCTTTCACTCCAGGGAGAAGACGGGAATGGAATGTTTGTTTCTTTTCTGAAAGCACTGTTAAATAGCGGATGTGTGCACATGCCAGTGCTTAATAGGTAATTGGTGGCCTGCATGCAATTTTATGGAAAAGAAATTAGTTTTGTTGCTATTCAGGACGCTTTTTAGTATTCCGCTGAGATTTCCGTTAAATCAAAGAGAAGAATCATTGAGTGCTTATTTATATACCCTAAAATTAAGCAATGCACGAAGGTCTAGATTGAAAAAAGTTCTAATTAGGTAAATGAAGGGTTCTTAGTGTTTTCTTTTCACAATATTGTGAACAAAAGACTAGAAATGGGTGGTTATGAATTGTAAATAAGCCTGATTTTACTATTCTTTTTTGAAGTTCATTTTTGTGTTTATAATCTTTGAGTTACTTTATTAGATATATTGCAAAATAATAAGATTTCCATCACATTGTTCGAGAATGCACTTTTAGAGAAGGAACTTGATATTTTAATTCATTATGTTACTTTATAAAAAACGATTCAGTTTGTTGAAAAAAACGAAAACAATAAATATTCACAAGAAATAATCTCCACATGTGCTGATCTGGCCTTTGGTACCCCATGCTTCAGGTACGAATCCTAGTGGTTGCATGGACGTTTGTTTGAGATTCGGAATCCTCGTAAAGCTGTAGATCTCCTTCTGTTTAGCTCTTGTGTCAGCAAGATGATCGTAGAGCGGCAAACCAAACCAAATCTAAGATCGTATTAAACCTGGACCTACAGATTACAGTTGATTCAAAACAACTACAAACATCCATGTCAACGCCGGAACTCGAACCCGAGACTCTAACATCAAGCGCTAGACACTCGACCATTCATTCTAGACACTCGACCATTCAGGCCCCATATTGTATTACCACCTATTATTATCACTACCTATTATCACATATTATTGCCTATGGTTCTGTGGATTAAGATGATAAATTGAAAATAACGTAATATTTACATAACAAATTCAATTTTAAAGTCTTAATGTTTCGCTAAAAGACATGAACAAACTTCCACTCGAATTCTTCCAAAAATTACCAAACTATCAACTCGTTCACTACTTTTCTCACTCTCTATTTCACCCACACTGTAGTCTTACTCGCAGTTGCGTTCGCCTCCTTCAACCCCATAATTAACGACATTCGCCGATCTCTCCCCGAGTAGTCTCGCTGTTTTCGCAGGCCAGTAATTAGGGTCGAAGGACGAATCCAGCGTTTGTTTTCCTCAGCACAGCGACATTAGTTCTGGAAAAGCAAAAGACAGAAAATACAGAGACCTGCTTTTTCCGCTCTCGGAATCAGCACAGTGATAAAATCGGCAGCATGTCGATGGGCACGGCAAGGTGTAATTATCCCAGTTGTTAGCGATTTGCGAATGTGTTCTGGTGTGATCTTTCACTCCAGGGACAGGACGGGAATAAATGTTTGTTTCGTTTCTGAAAGCACTGACAAATAGCGGATGTTTGCACATGCCTGTGCTTAATAGGTAATTGATGGCCTGCATGAACTTTTATGGATAAGAAATTAGTTTTGTTGCTATTCGGGTCGCTTTTTAGTATTCAGTTGGGGTTTCAGTTAGATCAAAGGGAGAATCATTGAGTGCATATTTATATACCCTGAAATTAAGCAATGCACGATGGTCTATATGAAAGAAGTTCTGAATAGTTAAATTAATGGTTCTTAGCATTTTCTTTCCCGAAATTGTGAACGAAAGATTAAAACTTTGTGTTTATGAATTGCAAATAAGCCTGATTTTACTATTCTTTCTGAGGTTCGTTTTTTTGAATTCATAATATTTGCGTTATTTTATTTGATATATTATAAAATAATAAGACTTTAATAAAATTACTCAAGAATGCACTTTTAGAGATGGAATTTTATATTTTAATTCATCATGTTACTTTACAAACAATTCAATTACCTGAAAAAAAACGAAAACAATAAATATTCACTAATCTCCACATGCGTTGATATGGCCTTCTGTACCACAAGCTTCAGGTACGAATCCATGTGGTGGCATGCGTATTTGTTTGCTTTCGTAATCCACGGTTCGTAGTCCCCGTCTGTTTAGCGCTTGTGTGCGCATGATGACTGTAGAGCGGCAAACCAAACCAAATCTACGATCATATTAGACCGGGTTCTACGGTTTAAAGTGGATTCCGAACTACAACAAACATCCATTGCAACACCGAAACCTGTGGTATCGGGCACTAGTCACCACTCGACTATTCAGGCCCAATATTGTATTATTAATATTGTGTTGGGATTTAGAGAATAAATTGAAAATAACGGAATGTTTACTTAACAAATTTAATATTAAAGACTTAATGTTCGTAAAAAAGACATGATAAAACTTCCACTCGAATGTTTCTAAAAATTACTAAACTATCCACTCGATCACTAATACTGTCTCTCATTAGTCTCACATCATACACACTGCACTAGACTAAAGTAACATTATCAAGATACTTATAGTTTCCTGCACTACATCCAACATTTTTTGTAAGTTTTCCTCAGGCAATTTGTAGTCCCAGTAAACAGATTTATCGTTTTTTTGCAATACTGTAACCGTTTTTTAATAACTTTTTGAATCAATTTGAAGATGCCAGGTTTTTATACGTACTTCACATACTATTGTTGAATATGGCGTGATGCATTCTATAGTGGATTCCAGAAAATAGTGGATATTCCTAATATTGCATTGTGTTGTTGCTGTTAATAATCCCCCTGGTGCAGGAAAGCTTGCACCAGATCCAATAGACCTTGTCGCTGGCGACTGGTCCATTGGTGATGTTAATACGCAACTTCACTTTTAGCGAGGAACCACGAGAGCTGAACTCTGACTAAACCTCAAGACAACCTTTTACGATCATATTAGACCGGGCCCTACATTTTAAAAAATAGATTCATATCAGTGGATTCATTCAGGCACCATAATGTATATTAATATTGTGTTATGGATTAAGAAAATAAATGGAAAATAACGTAGCGTTTACATAACAAATTTAATTTTAATATCTTAATCTTTCCTAAAAGACATAACAAAACTTCCCCTCGAATGTTTCCAAAAATTACTAAACTATCAACTCGTTCACTACTTTTCTCTCACACTCTAGTCTCACTCGCAGTCGCGTTCGGCTCATTCAACCCCGTAATTAACGACATTCGCCGATCTCTCCCCGAGTTGTCTCGCTGTTTTCGCAGCCCAGTAATTAGGGTCGAAGGATGAATCGAGCGTTTGTTTTCCTCAGCACAGCGACATTACTCTGGAGAAGCAAAAAAAAAACACACAGAGACCTGCTTTTTCCGCTCTCGGAAGCAGTGCAGTGATAAAATCGGCAGCATGTCGATGGGCACGGCAAGGTGTAATTATCCCAGTTGTTAGCGATTTGCGAATGTGTTCAGGTGTGATCTTCCACTCCAGGGACAAGACGGGAATAGAATGTTTGTTTCGTTTTCTGAAAGCACGGATAAATAGTGGATGTGTGCACATGCCTGTACTTAATAGGTAATTGATGGTCTGCATGCACTTTTATGGATAAGAAATTAGTTTTGTTGCTATTCGGGCCGCTTTTTAGTATTCCGTTGGGGTTTCGTTAGATCAAAGGGAAGAATCATTGAGTGCATATTTATATACCTTGAAATTAAGCAATGCACGATGGCCTATATTGAAAGAAGTTCTGATTAGTTAAATGAATGGTTCTTAAAGTTTTCTTTTTCCCGATATTGTCCTCGAATGACTAAAACATGATGGTTATGAATTGCAAATAAACCCGATTTTACTACTCTTTCTGATAGTTCATTTTTGTTTTCATAATAGTTGAGCTACTTTATTTGATATATTGCAAAAATATTGACTGAATATATATTGATATAATATATTGACTTAATCAAATTGTTAAAGAATGCAGTTTTAGAAAAGTAATTTAATATTTTGATTCATTAGGCTACTTTATATAACAATTCAATTAACTTCCCCCCCCCAAAAAAATATTTGCAAAAAATAACCCTCACCTGTGTTGAACTTTTGTGATGATCAGTTGTAAGCTTTAATGGAAAACTGCAATTAAAAAATTTCACGCATATACGGCAAAAATAATTTACTTTTCACTAACTTATGTTGAAGAAGCTCGTAAATCTGCGTGAGTAGATAACATTAGTCATGATATTACTATTACCATTGTGTTATTTTTTATGTGAGATAATCTGTTTACATAAGGTTTATTATTATGAACATTTGTTAGCAATTTTATGCATTTTACAGTTAATTAATTTTTGTTAAAAGTTAAAAAAAAAAAAAAAAAAAGATAATTTCTAGTTCAAAACCAAATGTATGATTAAAAAATAAACAAATTCAATATGTTAAGAAATTTTTAAAAATATTCTTAACTAAATAACATCTTTTTATCTGTATCAAATTGGATTCAATTACATATTTGAAATTTACAAAAACAAATTAAATATTTTTGAATTCACCTGTAAAGGTATAAGAGTCGTTTAGATTTAATTAGTATATTTAAGAAAATTTTTTAAAGTATATTAAAGAAGTAATTGATGTCACTGTAACTTATTAGAGCAATTATATTATCTAAAACTGAAAGACGGACCCGATGGTCGTGTGACTAGAGCTCTGGCGCTCATAGTCACAAATTTCATTTTGAATTTCGGCTGTGTCATGGATGTTTGCAGTGGTTCGTAATCCACTTTAAGCAGTAAGTCCCTATCTGATAGGACTGTAGAGCGTAGGGCGGATAGCCCAACCCAATAAAAAGATAGCTTCACGTAGCCATATTTCTAATTACGGGTATTCCTTCACAACAGAAACTGCCCCATTTCTCTTCTTCCATGAGACCAAATGGGTTCTTGGACTTTTCTCTAGATGTTGCCGTCTACCAAGTGAGATAAGAAACGAAAACAAAACTAAAAGAAATTACTTTTAGGTATTTGCGTATTATTTTTATTCACCGCGTATTTTTTGCACTACTTTCAAAGCAATGGAATTTACAGAAACGTTTCAACATTTTTATACATTAAAATACCTCTTATACGTACATGCGCCTTTCATATTTGTGCCTAATATTTTAAAAGATATGTCTTGAGTTACATCAATTGATGTTATTAAATTCAAATAACATCGTACAAAAGCGGATACGCACAAAGTTAATGTTTCTATTTCAAAATATTTCTCAATTACACGTTGCTGAAATATATTTTCCTCGTTATCTTTCTTGTAATACCAAGTAAATTCATCTACACTAAGATATATTCTTTAATTCCCTTAATTTTCTCGGTTGCAGTAATCTGCTCTCTTCAAAATTTCTTTCGGGACTGAAAATTGTTCACTTAAGTTTATGACAAGTAACATTAGTACGAAATATTCTCTGAACTTTTAAACTTAGAAACATCAAAGAAGTGTTCACCTGAGATGCTTTTATGTGGCTTATTTTGAATGAAGAGAAATCAGAGAAACTTGCCATCAAATCTGAGTTATGTGAATGTTTGTCACAATAAAGTTAATCTGTACAATGTTCTGCTAAAAATGATAAAGTAACCAAGATGGAGTGCGAGAAACTGCTACTGTTTTGATTAATTTTAAAGAATTTGTTAGTAGCTGAACTTAAAAAGAATGTGAGGGCGATAATAGGATTAGGAATTATTTTAGAAATAGTTCAAGAGATTCAAGTTGGAACTTTACAAGTTAATAATATTTAATTGCAAATCCTTCGACGAATAAGAAGCAAGCGTTACAAATCATCGGCAACAAATGTAATTCATTAATTCAACCGAAACAACTTATTCGAAATTGATTGAATTTGAAAATATTACTTCAGAATATTATAAAATAAAGAAATAATATTCAATGCCGCATTATTTGATAGAACCTTAAATAGATTTGTCAATTTTTATTGTTAATTTGGTTGAATAATTAATTTAATTAATATGAATTATGTTGTGTCGACAACGAAGTAATTTTGATCTTCGTAATGCTTTTAAATGGTGAAACCTGAACGAATTTTCTTGCCATCCCAATGATTTCTTTTCTTTTTTTAATCTTCAAAATTAATCTAGGGTAAAATGTCTTGATTTCTTATTTTTCTTTATATTTACCAGAACTTGGGACATTTTGTGTAATATTGCTTAGAGTAATCAAAATTCCTTACCAAGTTATTTATTTGTATTTTAAGCTTCATAAAACTATTCAGAAAGACTAAAGATATACAATTTTATATAATCATATTATGAAAGAAATTGGTGGAAATTTTGAAATTTTCTAGTAAAGATTCTTGAACATATCACATTATGTTTTAATTTATTTTCTGTAGAGTTCATGAAGTAACATTATCTACAATTTTATCGCTTTTACAAATACTTCTAAATTTTTTAATGTTTTTCTACATTAATTAGAAAGCCTAATTCCTAAAATTATTGTTTCTCACAATGGATTCAACCTTTTTGTAAGTCGTCCGTATTTATTTTGGAAACATTGTCAACAATTTTATTGTTTAGCTTTAACAGTCATTACATCCAACATTTTTTTTTTTAACGTTTTTTAATCACCTTAAAGAAATTCCCCATTTTTGCAATGTTTTCTCAATACATATGTAGATAGCAGTATTCTTGTAACTTATCTACTACAGCCTTTTAGTGTATGTGGTGTCATGTATTGAAAAGTGGTTTCAAGAAACTGATGGCCGTTTTCAACATTTTGTTATAATCATTATTTATAGAATGCTAAATTAACAAATTCAATTTTTAAAATCGTAATGGATGATTATTCGTCGGTCTATGAAAAGATGTAAAAGAAGTAAACTTGTCGAATTATAAAAAAACGCGACAAAATTTCCATTCCAGTGCTCCTAAAAATTAATTGACTATCAACTCGTTCATTACTACTCTCTCTTATTAGTCTCATACACACAGTCGCGTGAGAATTCTCACGATAAATAGCTTGATAATGTTACCTGACGTTTTATGTAATACATCCAGAATTCTTGCAAGTCTGTCCCAAGCAATTTGTAGACGCAGTAAACAGTTTTATTGTTTTTTGAAATGCAGCAACTATTGTTTTTATAACTTATTCAATCAATTTGAAGATGCTAGTGTTTTTGTACGCACTTTGCATAATATTATAGAAAAAGGCATGGTATATTCAATAGTGGTTTCGAGATAATATGGGATACTTCCAGTATTGTATTATTAATATTGTTTTCCAATATTATGCTGTGGATTAAGAGGTTAATTTAAAAATAACGTAATGTTTACATAACAAATTTTATTTGAAAGTCTTAATGTTTCACTAAAATACATGGCAAAAATTTCCAATCGAATGTTTCCAAAATTACTAAACTATCAACCCGTTCACTACTTTTCTCTATCACACCCACACACACTGTAGTCTTACTCGCAGGCGCGTAGGCCTCATTCGGCCTTGTAATTAACGACATTCGCCGATCTCTTTTGTTCTGCCGTTTTTGCAGCCCAGTAATTAGGGTCGAAGGACGAATCGAGCGTTTGTTTTCCTCAACACACCGACATTAGTCTGGAAAAAGCAAAAGACAGAAAACACAGAGACCTGCTTTTTCCGGTCTCAGTGATAAAATCGGCAGCATGTCGATGGACACGGCAAAGGTGTAATTATCCCAGTTGTTAGCAATTTGCGAATGTGTTCAGGTGTGATCTTTCACTGCAGGGACAAGACGGAATGAATGTTTGTTTCTTTTCTGAAAGCACTTATAAATAGCGGATGTGTGCACATGCCTGTGCTTAATAGGTAATTGATGACCTGCATGCACTTTTATGGATAAGAAATTAGTTTTGTTGCTATTCGGGACGCTTTTTAGTATTCCGTTGGGGTTTCCGTTTGATCAAAGGGGGAAATCATTGAGTGCGTTTATAAATACCCTAAAATTAAGCAATGCACGATGTTATACATTGAAAGAAGTTCTGATTAGTTAAATCAATGGTTCTAAGTGTTTTCTTTTCAAAATATTGTGAATGAAATGCTAGAACTTTGTGCTTATGAATTGCAAAGAAGCCTGATGTTAATATTCTTTCTGATGTTCATTGTTCTGTTCATAATAGTTGAAGTTTTTTATTTAATATATTGAGAATAATGAGACTTTAATCTTGTTTAAAAATGTAGTTTAAGTGGTGGAATTTAATATTTTAAATCATTATGTTACTTTTACAAAACAATCAAGTTAGCTGGAGAAAAACGAAAACAATAACTATTCACAAGAAATAATCTCCACATGCGTTCATCTGGCCTTTGATACCACAAGCTTCAGGTACGAATCCCGCCGATGCATGGATGTTTGTTTGTGGTTCGGTATCCACATTAAATGTAGTCCCCTTCTGTTTACCCCTTGCGTGCACAAGATGAGATAGAGCGGAAAACCAAACCAAATCTATGATCATATTAGAAAAGGACTTAAGGTTTAAAGTAGGTTCTGAACCACTACAAATATCCATGGCAACGACGGGACTCTAACTCGAAACCTGTGGCCACTAGCGACTAAACTTGGCCTTTCATATTGTATTATTATGAATATAGTGTTGTGTATTAAGATAATAAACTGAAAATACCGTAATTTTTACATAAAAATTCCATTTTAAAGTCTTAATGTTGGCCAAAAGACATGATAAAACTTCCACTCGAATGTTTCCAAAAAATTACTAAACTATCAACTCGTTCACTACTTTTCTTTTCTTCTCACACCCCACACTCTAGTCTTACTCGCAGTCGCCACCTCATTCAACCCCGTAATTAACGACATTCGCCGATCTCTCCCCGAGTTGTTCTCGCTATTTTCGTAGCACAGTAATTATGGTCGAAAAAGATGAATCGATCGTTTGTTTTCCTCAGCACAGCGGCATTAGTCTGAAAAGCAAAAGACAGAAAACACAGAGACCTGCTTTTTTCGCTCTCGGAAGCACAGTGATAAAATCGGCAGCATGTCGATGGGCACGGCAAAGGTGTAATTATCCCAGTTGTTAGCGATTTGCGAATGTGTTCAGGTGTGATCTTTCACTCCAGGGACAAGACGGTAATAGAATGTTTGTTTCGTTTCTGAAAGCACTGATAAATAGTGGATGTGTACACATGCCTGTGCTTAATAGGTAATTGATGACCTGCATGCACTTTTATGGATAAGAGATTAGTTTTGTAGCTATTCGGGCTGCTTTTTAGTATTCCGCTGGGGTTTCTGTTAGATCAATAGGAAGAATCATTCAGTCCATATTTATATACCCTGAAATTATGCAATGCGCGATGGCCTATATTGAAAGAAATTCTGATTAGTTAAAGAAATGGTTCTTTAGCGTTTTCTTTTCTCCCGATATAGTGAACGAAAGACTAGAACTTGGTGGTTATGAATTGCAAATAAGATTGATTATACTATTCTTTCTGATTTTCATTTTTGTGTTCATAATAGGTGCTTTACTTTATTTTACATATTGCAAAAAAATAATATTTTAATCTTGTTTAAAAATGTAGTTTTATAGAAGGAATTTAATATTTTAATTCATTATGTTAATTTACATAACACTTCAATTAGCTGACAAAAACGAAAGCAAGAAATATTGACAAGAAATAATCCCGCCTGCGTTGATCTGCCCTTTAGTACCACAATCGTCAGGTTCGAATCATGGCTTTTGCCTAGCCGTTTGGAATCCACTTTAAACTGTAGGTCCTCGTCCGTCTGTTTAACCCTCGTGTGCTCAAGAGGACCTTAAGCGGCACAAACCAAACCGAACCAAATCTATGATCATATTAAACCAGGATCTAATCTGATCATAACGTGGATTCTGAACCACTACAATTATCCATGGCACTGCCGGGGCTCTAACTGGAAACCTGTGGCAACTAGCGCTAGACACTCGCGCATTTAGGCCGAAATTGCATTATTAATATTATGTTAAGGTTTAAGAGTTTAAATTGAAAATTACGTAATGTTTATATAACAAATTTAATTTTTAAAGTCTTAATGTTCCCTAAAAGACATGCTAGAAATTCCACTCGAATTCTTCCAAAAAATACTAAACTATCAACTCGTCCACTACTTTTCTCTCTCTTTACACACACACTCTAGTCTTACTCGCAGTCGCGTTCGCATCATTCAACCCCATAATTAACGACATTCGCCGATCTCTCCCCGAGTTGTCTCGCTGTTTTCGCAGCACAGTAATTAGGGTCGAAGGATGAATCGAGCGTTTGTTTTCCTCAGCGCAACGACATTAGTTCTGGAAAAGCAAAGACAGAAAACACAGAGACCTGCTTTTTCGGTCTCAGTGATAAAATCGGCAGCATGTCGATGGGCACGGCAAAGGTGTAATTATCCCAGTTGTTAGCGATTTGCGAATGTGTTCAGGTGTGATCTTGCACTCCAGGGGACAAGACAGGAATAGAATGTTTGTTTTCTTTTTCTGAAAGCACTGATAAATAGCGGATGTGTGCTCATGCCTGTTCTTAATAGGTAATTGATGACCTGCATGCCCTTTTATGGATAAGAAATTTTTTGTTGCTATTCGGTCCGCTTTTTAGTATTCCGTTGGGGTTTCCGTTAGATCAAAGGAAGAATCATTGAGTGCATATTTATAAACCCTGAAATTAAACAATGCACCATGTCCTATATTGAAAGAAGTTCTGATTAGTTAAATGAAGTGTTCTTAGCATTTTTGTTTTCTTTTCACGATGTTGTGAACAAAACACTAGAATTTGTTTGGTTATGAATTGCAAATAAGACTGATTTTTACTATTCTTTCTGATTTTCATTTTTGTGTTCATAATAGTTGAGTTACTTTTATTTGATACATTTCAAAATAACAAGACTTGAATCAAATTGTTCGATAATGTACATTTAGAGAAGGAATTTAATACTTTAATTCATTATGTTACTTTATATAACAATTCAATTAGCTCAAAAACCAAGAAATAATCCCCGTTGAACTTATAAGATGATAAGTCGAAAGGTTAATGGCAAATTACAATTTAAAGATTTCGCATATATGCGACATAAATAATTTACCTTTTACCTAAATAAGTCGAGTTGTCATAGGCAGTGTTTATTGTGACATCTCTTAAAGACTTGATTTTTTTTGAAGGATTTTTTTCTTTGCTATAATCATGCGGACAAATAATATTTTAATACGCATAACACAGTCGGGACAAATAATATTTAATTCACATAACATAGTCACATAATTGTATATTAAAGCAACTAATTTCCCATTACATGTTTATAACAATAGATTAATATTGTGAATGTTCAATTATCATAAAATATTTTGTTGTAACGAAATAAATGTTTGTTTAATGAGAAGATAAGAAATAAAGATAAAAACAGAATAATAACAAAATATTTCAATAAAACTGTTACAATTCCTTAATAAAAATTATGTAGCGATTTGAAGATATTTAAAATTTTAATATAGATAGGTTCTGTATTCATACAAAAAAAGAATAAAATTGAAAGAAAAAGAAATTATGTTTTAAAAAATTGTTAATATGAAAAATATCATCTTGTTAAAAATGCGAAAATGTATTATTTTTGTTTACGAAAAAATAAGTTAAAATTATTAAAGAAAAGTTTTTATACTTTTTTTTTTTTTTCTAGTCGAGTAATGGGTTTGGAAATAATATAAAACATTAAAACATTAAATTGTGATGTAAATTAAACAAAGTATTTTTTTTATTAAAAAAACGTGTATTGTCTCTCGATATTGTATATATTTGAAATATTATTTTCTAATTGGTTTTAACTTTTTTTGCTGTTATCCGTTTGATTTCTTTAACCATTATCCAACAATTTTTTTCAATAATTTATTTTTGAATGGATTTAGCTCATTTGCGTTTTTAAATATAAGTGCAAAAAATATCAGCAAAGAAATGTAGTTTAAAAAGCATACAATGTTCTAATTTCTAAATTCTTCGTATTTTCTTTTTGAAAAGAAAACATTTTCTTCAACAAGATAATAAACATGTAATAAAAATTATAATTAAAGATGATATATTTTAAAAATGGGATAAAATCTATCGTAAATTTGTAATCGTATTATTTATTTAACAGCTATCGTAAGTAATTATTGATCATGTTATGATAGTATAATAAAATGATGTATTTGTGCCCTTACACGAGACAAATTATTGTTTTCTATCTAATCAAAGTTAATAAAGGATTTTTGTATAATTATAAAAAATATAAATTAATTATGTTTAGTAATTATTTAAAATTTACAAAATGTTTCTAAGAAAATTCAAAAATATAAAAATGTATGTAAGTGCAATATAATTGTGGCACTTTTTTTTAATGGAGTAACCGATGGAATGTATGAAAACGGGGCAAATATTTATTGAAAATCACCTAAACATCAATAATCTTTATATTATGAATCGTGATTGCAGCATTTCCATATTTGACTTGATTTGGCGATGTATTAAATTAAAAAAGGAGGAATATAATTATAAATTTTGGTAAAGTGTTTTAAGAAATAATTGCTGATAAAATTATGACAGATCAGACAGAAAAGAGTGTATGAAACCATATTCATGCCACGCATTCAACATTGTAACATGTTCCATGTGATGAACCCTGAGTAACGTTGAATCTATTACATATTTGCAGTTCTAGTTGTGAATGCTTAGATAAAAATGCTGAGTAACCGAAATCAATAATTTTCAGCACTGATGTTTTATTAATTCGCATTCTGAAATACATGGGAAACAATGTTTCAGAAAAGTATGGTTTAATAAAAAGGACAAAAATATACAATCTATTTGAGCATTACGTAGACTAAATTTTTATTTTTGAACTACATTTCTGTATTGCTTACAACTAAGTTCCTAGAATTTTACATACTTCACAGAAACCCCATCTGGTGAAAATTCATTTATTTCGATATTCCGAAATCTCTCTTTTTTTTTTTAGGTTTTCCAATCTCTCTTTTCATTGCAGAGATTTGTCCAATATCTTACATCCTCGAATGGCAAAGAGAATAAGAAAAATATAAAACATTTATTGTAAAATAGATAAACTGGATTGGAAACTATGTAAAATATTTATGTATATAAGTGAAATGCATAAATCACAAGTCTAAAACACTTGCAAAACTTAGTTTTGGTAAATAAACTATTCTAAACATAAAATAAATATTTAAAGAAAGAGCAATTTAAAAGTTTAAAGGAAATATAAAGAAATAAGTAAAGGGAAAGGAAAAATAATGTACTGTAGAATAAAAGAATAAAGACAAAATTCTTAAAAAAAATGTTTAAATAAATTTTTTACTGTGTATTTGGTTGAATTAATTTGTTGAGACATTAAAAAATAGTAGAACGTGTGTTTAAACTTCATCCGGTTCGAAAAAGATCTCAAATAATCATTTATTTATTATTTTAAAACTTAAAACAAATCTAGACTCAGTCATTGAAATAAATAAATAAAACTTAGTGTTATTAATGCATAACGAGTAAATACGTTTGTTAATAAATTCTTAATGAATTTTAAAAAAGTCTAAAAGCTTATAAGTTAAATTTTAGGTAAAGGTTATGCTTAAGTTTAAGCTTCTTTAAAAATTCAAGCATTTCTTAGTTTCATTTAAAATTCTTCTTTATTTTTTTCCTTAAATAGCTGCTTGAAGAGAGTGAAATTATTTAATATAATTTCTTATTAAATATTTAAAAAAACTTAACGATGTAAGGGTTCAAAATATTCTTTTTTAATCAATAGCGTATATTTTTATGTTAATAAAACATTTGATGTGAAAACTTTGAGTAACAAGAAAAACAGTACATGAAGTAATTTCTATGAAATATGTACATACAGAAAAAGAGAAATTACTCCATGTACTGTTTTCTTGTTATACTATAATTTCTATAAAATATATGGAAAAAAAAAAAGGGGGCCTCTTGGCAGAGAGGCTACCCCCTGGCTCGCGGAACTACAAGTTTCGGGTTCGATTCTCGGCGGTACCATGGGTGTTTATAGTGGTTTGGAATCACTTTAAACCGTAGGTCCCGGTCTGATAGGATCGTAGAGCTTTGTGGGGTAGTGCTACACGCGTCCGTAGCATATCTTCAAACTACACGCGTCCCCTGTGTAGTATTAAATGAGTAACCGCTGTGCAGCCCTTGCTTATGGCATAAAGATAACTGTCTATGTATTGTGAGGTGCATTAGGAAAAAAGGATTCCAACTTGAAGTCTGTGCTATCAAAGGCTAAAGCGCTATCTAATTAGCCATAAGGCTGTCTGAAAAGCGGAAAGCGACTTGGTGAATAACGAGTTTTATTTTTTGAACTAGAGTTAACTTAGATTAAAACTAAATGAGTAATGATAAACAGAAAGCGTCCGTTTTTATGGTGCAGAACGCCGCCATAAATCTGTAAAAAACCCAATAAATCAGGAGTAGTGTTACTCTCATCCGTAGCATATCTTCAAGCTACAAGTGTCCCCTGGGTAGTGCTAAATGAATAACAGAGGTGCAGCCCCTTGCTTATTTCATAAAGATTAACTGTATCTGTATTGCCAGCTGCATTAGAAACAACAATATACAGAAAATGCAATAGTTTTATGCATAAATAGAATTTTAAAGGCATAAATTGAGAGATACTATAAGCATAATATAAATAAACATCATTTATTTATTTTTTTGAAAAATAAATTTGTTGTTTAACTAAAAAATGTTATTTAGTAGAAAAAAATATTTAAAAAATGAATGTAACAAATTTTTAAATAAAACAATTTTTTTTTTTCAGAAATTCTATTCAACATCATTAAAATTATTGTACAACTTACACAATGTCGATATATCATAATGAATTTTATGTTTGCAATGATTTGTTTCAGAAATTATTATTAAAAAGTGATTCATGGTTGCTATTTTTTCCTTTGAAACTCACATTAACGCCTTTGCTACAATGATTCATATTGTGGCCATCACGGGAGGAATTCAAAGCATTTTCATTATCTTATAAATTTTGTGCATTGGCAGGATATACGATAAATTGTTCGCAGGGGGATAGTGACTAAGCTGTCATTTTTAATTAAAAAATGCGATAAAGGGTGGAATAATCGCATTTATAGTGCCTTCCACCTCCAAAAAAAAAAAAAGCGTTGTTTAACTTTAAAAATATGACTTCAGGGAGGAGTTCCTGTATGCGGCTTATAAGAATTTATTGGTCGAGCAAAAAGATCTGGGAAGAAACGTCAATATTTCTTGAAATGTGTTTGGGAAAGATAAGAAAAATTGCACCAAAATTCATTGAAATATTGATCAATATTTTAATCAAATGAAAGTGAGATTTACTTCGGCAACTGAAGGAGTTGATTTACTACTACAGGGTGGAAGTAAAATGGATCAATGTTCGGACCACATAAAAAAAATTGTGGTTGTGATTTTTAATCCACTTGTTGTTTTAGGATTTTATTTTGCACTTTTTTATGTAGTCAACTTTTTTTTTTTTTGCAGTTAATAAATAATTCTAATCCTTTGTCTGTTAACAGGATTAAATCAAGTAAAGGGATTTATTCTATCCCAAATTATATATATTTGAATAAATGAAAAAAAAAAATCTCTAAAGCCACTTAAGTAAGAAATCAGCTGAGACTTTGCTTAAGACATAAAACAACTTAGATTTTATTTTGTATTAATGATGCTAATTAAACTGCATTCTACAATTCAACTATTTATTTGAATTACATTGATACCTTTCGAAAATTAAGGAAAAATTACAATTACATAATCAAAATTAATAAATATTAGGTAAAGTTTTCGTAACAATTACTCATTATAAAAGGTAATAAAACATCGTATAATATGCAAATTAGTGGAAACACTTCTTTAACACCATGAAACATGGTCGAAACCACCGTTAAAAGTTAGTGAAGTTTTTAGAAATAGAAGCAGCATACTGAAATTTCAAAATTTAAAGTGATTTATATGTGTGAAAACTTGATTTTTACCTGAAAAATTATGATGATAAGCGATTGAACGAATAGAAATGGCCTATTTTAATTCTATATGGTACAATGTAAGAACATGAATTTTTATATAATGTATAAATAGTGAAATACATTTCTAGAAAGTTTAACCAAGTAAGACTTAGAGCTTCAAAAGCTGCAGATGACTGTTATATGCTGCTGTAAGATGACCAAGAACCACTACGTCAACCCACCTCATGCCCTTTTCTTGTAACTGCCACTGTAAGGGTTGATATCCAGATCAACTGTGTCCAGAAAATTCCAAGAAAGAAGATTCAAATCATCCAGTGTGTGTGGGGCTTGAAAAATATAGTTTGAAGAAATGAAACATTTATCTGGGCCCAGAACTGCGTGTCAATGAGAGTTCATATCGATAGCGGTCTTAACTATTTATTGACGAGTATAGATCTTTGTTTGCCAAATAACTTATTAAAATTTTTGTTTTGGTAGTCCTTGAGGCCCCATTAATGTTCAGTTATTTAGAAACGATATTATTGATTCAATAGGTCATTCTTACACACAGGTGCAGTTGGTGACCCTTTATTCAAACAAAACTCCAATAGAAGGTCCCACCAATAGAAAAATTAATTAGCTTCGTGAGGGAGACGTGCACATGTTTTGGTCAGCATATTTTCTGAACATAAAGCAAATTGATCATGATGCTCTAGGGAAGATAGATGATACACTTCACAAGAGACTTGAAATCGCTTCATTATCTTCAAAAGGCC